>UZAN01053282.1:6521-16712 GCA_900618425.1 Echinostoma caproni
TTTGAAAACTGTGTGAAAAATCAACAAACTTATAGATATTGAGCACTAAGAAATGGAGACAGAGATCACGGGAAAGATCACTAAGGCTGCCTTAGATTAGACAAAAACAGGGGATGGACATTCAGCCCATACATCTTTGGCATTACGGGCTTATGGGAACGCTTGCAAATCAGTAAATCGATAGGCCATGGGCAATTTCAACTCCACAAGTGACTTTATCGATTTCTAAAAAATATTGAATAGCAAGTAGCAGGAACCAAATGATTTCAATCGAAGCGCAAATGCCCGGATATATCGTAGGATTAAGTTACTCACTTGTTTGGGTATCATATCAATCAATCAACCGTGTAACCAGGTCATTCTGATCAGGTTTGTGGGAGGATAGTGCTAGGTGTTTTCCGTGTGCGTGTGTGTGTGTGTGCTGCAGAGAGGAGGAAGTGGGAACTTCGTGTGTCTTGACAGAATGATTATTCACAATTTCTACTGTGAAACAAAACCAATGCGAAGAAGAATGAAAAAATGATTTAAATAACACAAGTTTGATGAGTCAATCAGACCAATCAGATCTCGCTTTTCACAAAGAAAGGTAAAACATGATTTGCTTAACCTAATGACGCTGGACTTACTGTTTCAATTACCAGTCTATCCCGTGGCCATTATCTTCACTCACTGACTGATTGTTGATTGATTGGTTGCTTCACTCATTCATTCGGTTAGTCAGTCAATCTGTTGACCCCAATCATTCGGATACAACTGCACTAAACCAGTCATTAGTTCATTCATTCATTCATTCATTCATTCATTCATTCAGTCAGTCAGCTGCAGTCAGTCAGTCAGCTTTAGTCAGTCAGTCAGCTGTAGTCAGTCAGTCAGCTGCAGTCAGTCAGTCAGCTGCAGTCAGTCAGTCAGTCAGTCAATCAGTCAGTCAGTTGTTTGATATGTTTGTCAGTTTTAATCAATCACTAAATACGCATTTGAGCATTCTCGGATCGTGATTTGGTAATAATCATTCATCGTGATCTGCTTGTTCGCGTGTCTTTCATCGTAAGCATATAACAAGTCTGAATACCAGGCAGGTGGATAGCTGACTCATTCAACTGTCTGACTTGTTTTGGTCCACGCTGCCTCTCACACTTTTGGCACCATTTTTTCACAGATCGTAAAACCGCGAGTGATAGAGAGAGAGAGAGAGAGAGAGAGAGAGAGAGTAAACCCTAAAGGCTCAGTTACTGAATGAAATGGGTGAGGCACGTGGGACAGGGTGAGAGAGAGAGAACAGGGAACAGCGAGAGAATAAATGTGATCCCGGACACATGGATGTTCTTTCCTCTCTCCTATGGATCGTTCGATTTGACTATTTCAGACTGATTGCATTCACTTGATTGTTTTGGATGGTTGGATGTATGCTCCATAGATGACAGTCCAGACCGCATCGGAAGCTTCGCATATTCACAGTGATACGGGAATGCTTTGTATTCTCTTTCTTCTTCCTGAAACATTCTGTCAAAGAAACTAATATACCATAGAAAAGTCCTCGTTTTTATGTGAGTGGGCAAGAGCTGAAGTTCACTGTGACTGAGGATCATTTTATTCATTTGATTGGTATCAATTGAAGGCTAATACTGCGTGTGTGTTTGTGTGTGTGTGTGTGCGTGCGTGCGTGCGTGCGTATATGTGCCAATCAAATTTCCGTTTGTATTTCACAACCGCATCGATCCCTGTTGAATTGCTATTGGTCATATGCGAACCGGTTCATGTTTGCTTATGATTCATGATTAAAACCAGAAATAATGAAACAAGATGATTGGATTTCTTGTTTCAGATAGCTGAAGTCTATTCCATGTGTCCGTTATTAGTTTTCGACAAGGTAACTATGGTGACCGGACTGAGCTAATTTTAATAGACTGGGTATCAGACTACAAATGTGTGTGGTAATCCAGCACATCTCATATCACTTATTTCTCCTCGGTACACATAAAACACTATATTCCCCCCGAAATGAGGCCTCATCGGTATTGAATGCGTTTTACGATTTTTATTGTATAAATACTATTCACTGTGCCCATTTAAGATCCCGATTATCCAGTTGCAAAATGTGAGTACTTCCACCCAATTTCCCTACGAATAATCGGTAATCAGAACATCAAGAATGATCAAATTTGTCCATCAGATAATACAGATCACTATTGTATTGGGAGCTTGATTTATTGTGGAAATGTGGTAGTAGTAGCAATAGCAGTAAGGACTGAAGACGAAATACAAATCATGGAATACGATTCAGGGACGGGGCGTAAGCATTGAACCATATTGGCACTTGAACGCAATATCACACGGAAACGAGACGCGAGGAAAAGGTCAAAGGAGTAGTAGTTCGTCTATTGAAAGAAATCAGGGGAATTAAATAATATGTTCAAAACCAGTTCATTCGTCATTCAGGCCTCTGCCAATCGCGTTATAGTATTTCTGGTGTCTTCCAGCTTCTGTCTGAGCCGCAAGATTTCTGATTGGCTGGTAGAATCGATCTATGATATGTAGTTTAGAAGCTGTGACACGTACGCGCATTGCTCACATCACCTGGGAAGGTTGATTCATTGAAGTTGTCCGAAAACTGTAACGTGTCGCTCCGTGGTATGCGTCATCTCGTAGGCCAGGATTACCACAGGGGAAATCCGGTGCGAACTGCCGTTAACCTCAACCCGGGGAAAAGAATGTAAAGACAAAAATTTGTTGATTCGGGATATTCAAACCGGCGTGCATTGATCTAATTCGCAGAATAAGTGTGGGGCTCCTCGATTCAGGCAACTCATTTCACATAACGGTTGGACTGTGTTGTGGCCTGCGGTCGAGTGAAACGTTTACCGTGCATCACGTGTTTGACCGTTGCGGCCTGCCACCACAAGCACGGACGCACGTCATGCGGACTTACCCTGTTACAAGGTCGATCCACCTCAACGAATCAGAGGTCAGTATTGATCTCTCCTCATTGATTGGTTCGTTGACTGCCCAGCGTGATGATACTCCTTTTGGTAAGACTTGCGCCAGTTCTGTGCCTGCCTGTCTGCGTGTTGACGCACTGCTTGCTCACCGGCTTACGGACCGGCTACGTTTGCGTTTACCTACTGGAAATATAATTACTACTTAATTCACTACTTGCGTACTTACTGACTCATACGGGATACAACAGACTGTAGCTACATCAACTAAATGTGAGACAATGTAAGACAACTGTTACAGACTGCACAACAGTTGTAATTTAAGTAGTAGATAGGTCGGCTGTCACCCGGTTCAATACCTTACCTGATCTACCGAGGTCTTATGGTCCTTCCTTCACTCTAAGTCCTGGGAACGTGGTCCTCGGTTTCATTCGCCCAACATGAATATAACAATACACATTCCCGCGGTGGTGGCCTGGTGGTAACGTCACCAAATTATCACCCTGGAGATGTGTACTCGAAACCCACCACCACCACCACCACCACCGCCGCTTAACTTTCCACATTGTTTTGAATAGCAGCCCTTTGATTGGCCGCCGCCCTCTTCCTGAAAGTTGTATCTTTTTATATGCAATATAAGGAAGTAAACAGAAAATAAAAAGAAAGAAAGAAAAAGAAATGACTCGCAAAGCAACCGCGAACTCATCATCCATCATCGAACCATTCCTGAAACTAAACCGGAACATTGATTCCGTGCACCAAATTCCCTATTCTTGTTCCTCTTCTTTGCCTCCTCTCGTCCTATAGATTCGATCGAAACACAGATCTGTCCCACGTCGAACATCATCAGGTCTTTAACTACATTTTTCAGCCCGCCTCTCTCCGGTGTCTGCTCCTTTACCGACAAATCATTCAATACCTCTAGAATATTAAATCTCGACATTCTCAATCATGATTTTCAGCTAATATGACTGGAGCTCAGTCTTACTTCTTTTAATCAGGACTTTTGTGTTCTTTCAGTCACTCCCTCATCTTTCACTGTTTTTTATCACACAATTGAACACCCGTTTGTGAAGGACCGTAACTGTCGCTTTGCCTCCTAGACACTTCAATGTTCGTAATAAAAGATCATGGTTTTATTCGGGATGGGAATCGGAATCGAATGGCGGGAACTCAAATTCTGACTGAAAACTCATTGAATAGCGCAAAATCGGGCAGATCAGAGACGAGTTATGGAAAATCATGCAAATTAATATTACAAGCATCAAACAATCATTGGCCAATTTTCCGACGTCCAACCGACAACGTCTGGTCTGGCACTTCTGGTTGCCTTCTTCCGGTCAGCCAATCCGATTGATTCTACTTAAAATCACAGGATTGGTTAGGAAATCTGTTTCCTGATTGGTCGCTTGGAAGTTGTACTGTGGTGGATGCCTACTCGGTGCATGATCACCACAGTTTCTCTTCTATCCCTTTTGCAGTATGCTTTATCAATATGAGGACTTTCCTCTTTACCGTTATCCACATTATATGGTAACAAGGAAGATGAAATCCGTATCATGCATGAATGATAACCCGTCCTATTGATGATCCATTGGCGTGGGTTAGGAGCTACAACATGTGAACTTTCAAATGAGAATAGTTTAATGAATAGGTGGTTTCCCACGTTCTTTCTGGGTATCCGTCGCGGGAGGAAATAGAATCAAGGATTGGGATTGTAGAAACGTTATATTCTGAAAATTCCGAAATGTTGAAATTAAGTTTTGCTATGACTGGGATGTTATTTTAGCAACGGCAGAGTAAATCTGAAAGTAGATGTTATCAGTGCACGGGAAGCGTGCGATACAAAGCTCACCGTGGGGGAATAGTGTCGGTTCGGTCTTTTCAAGCTCAATGAAAGCACGATAATGGTGAGAGCAAAACTTAATCCTGGAAATGTCCAATTTGCTATATCTTACAAAGTAACTATCCCTAGAAGATCACTATCAACAAATAATGGCGATACATGCTAAATCTTAACAGTACACTTGATTGAGCCTGGTGGAGAAAGGTCCTTATGGTAGAACGAAAAGCATAACAGTGGCATAGCTTTTGTAATAATTCTATCTGATCAAGGAGCTAAGTTGCTGCTTTATATCTGAACCTTGCTGGTTCTGATGAGTATGCAATGGTTATGTAACCATGTCCTGATAGTCCTCAATCAGACAGGACTGGTTGGAAACTGAACCTGTCCTGCTACTAGTCACACCAGCGTAGGGTGAAGATGCTTCTGGTCCGTGGTTTGATGATCACGTCCAACTTGAATGGATCTATCAGGAAACTTAGTGAAAAGCAAGAGGCAAGAAAAGCAAACTGCCGTTGCGAAACTGTCGGTTGAAGAACGGCTAATATAGATTCTATCTCGATGGCCGTTGCCAGAACAAGGTGGGACTCGCCATCACGCCCAAACCGGGGAGAATACTGTCATATTCTGAAGTGCCATCTTTTCGGATGTATTCTCCTAGATTAATTACTCTGAAAAAAACTATCAACAGTTCGCTCTTAATCGTGAGCAAAATTTACAAGGAATCAGACACGATCACATCCATCTGTTCTCAGCTCACTCTCTTAATCATGTTAATGTTGCCTTAAAACATCAACAGAATAAAAAAAACCACCAACCCCATTTGAAATTGAATGAGAATACTTGTGGTTTATGGATGCGATTGGTTTAGGCCAATGGGACAGAATTCTGCAGTTTTCACGATTGAACAATTTCAAGTTTTATTCCATCTGAAATCTAATCCCTTTTCCGTCAAGCTTTGAACCAAACCTGTCAATGGCTTAACCCAGATCCACAAACATTCAAGCTTATTCCCTCACGTTGCTTTGGCCTTGACGTATAAACTTGAGCTATCCCGCCAGCTTAAAATATATCCGAATCTTGAAGGGTTTCAAGTCCCACAAAGGCTGGTCTCATTGTTTTGTTGTTGTTACAAAACACGGTGAGTAAATGAGGTGTGAATATCGTTTCTAAGACAATGGATCCAACGCGGACTCCTATAGGAATAACGGCAAGGGCCCCAATTCAGAGAGAACGGACTAATATGACTACCGGAACCTGGAAAGCTGACCGACTCGCGGTTTGTTTTCACGTTCGAACGCGTTCTGACGCATTCTTTTTCTTTGTTCAGCCCGCATAAAACAACAACAACAACAACAACACGTACACTGTATGAGTCAAGCTGATTACGGATCATTCACAAGTGTGATTCTCGCTCAGTTGTCAAACGCGGGGCACCGCGTACATGCCCGGGTCCAAACACGCGTGAATTAGTCAGGGCTCAAACCAGTCAAATTGGATAGCAAACTATGTCTATGAAGAGAATCACTCGTTCACAGCCGTTCATTACCTCTCGGTTAAGAACACAGAGATACATTCCTTCCCCAATCAACGCACGTTTATAGTTAGTAAGAACGAGCACTCGGAACTGGGCTATACGAGAAAAGTGTCATCAAAAAGACTCCAGCAGCAAGTTCGATGCTTCTACTAGAACAGAGAATGCGTGCAGATAGGGTCGATTTGCGTCTGAGTTACGCCAAGATTAGTCGAACTTGTGGAGAAGAGACTACATTTGGTTACCATACGGGAAAACGGGACAGATTCATCTTAGAAAGTGTATTGCACTAATGAACTGCTTGATCCCGGTCCGACGTCATCAGAATTTCAGATCCGCCGAGACCGATATGGTATTACCAAGCACCCGTGGTTTGCATCAGTGATTGCTTTCACACTCTCCGTTAGTCTTTTATTCACCATCATCATCATCATCATCATCATCATCATCCGAGTTATTCGAATCATCATCATCATAATCGTCAACATCATCATCATCATTATCATCATCATCCGAATCATCATCATCATCATCATCATCATATTGGTGAGGATGTGTCTAACCAATGACGTTTCTTGTAGGAAATATTTTTTTCGAATTGACTGATCGCTTCTCCTGTGGGCTTGTTCCTGCGCCACGTTAATTGTAGATGCCTGCATACGATTGCGAGTGCGGTTCCGTGCTTCATGTACTTTTGCGACTTGAGATTCACGACTCATGCCTAAGCTGCTTACTATACAGATTCCCCTATAAGATGAAAATGTTACGAGTAACAAGTTTTCTATTTAATGAATGTTTATAGTCTCCATTGAATCACGTGTAGTGATTTGCGATTAATTTTTTTTTTCGATGGCCGAAAGGAGAATTTTACAGCTGCTTTGGCCCTGTTGGGACTCGTTAGTTTTGCGTACTTTGTCTCTCCTCTAGGACTCGAACCAAAAACGTTCGAGGTGGGTAGTTGTGTTCCTTATTCCAGACGTACTCTTGCTGTTGTTGGCAGTAGTCACAGTAAAGTATCAATTGCTCAAAGTTTTGGTTCACATATGAGGCGATCAAACGTATGATCCCGTGAGGGCCTTCATTTTTACTACACCTTGGTGGGAGTTGTGTAGTTCTTTCAGCAATTTGTTCCTAACTGATTTTTGGGGGCAATTATGCGAGAACCCCTTAGTTGGTATCCGTCATGCAGACTCACTTCAGAATGAAAATTAAAGTAAGGACGAAGTTCCTCCGTGACTTTTATTAGCCAGCGATGCAACATTATCCGCGTATCTGTGACCAATACCGGATCTCTGTCTGTTTCGTGTGTAACCTCCATGCTAGAGGTTGGTGAGTTATCCAAACGCTACAGTAAGTGCACAAACTCTGTTGGCACTTCGTTCAGCTCGTCAGCTGTGGTACGGTGCGAAAAACGGCTCAAGGCATGAGCAACTAGATTCTTCTGACCGGGGATGTAGCGAATCCGGTATTTGTAGGCAGAGAGCCAGACAGTACCATTCTGGATGCGTTCAATTGTTCCATTCCTCTTTTCTTGCCTTATAGGAACGGCAACGACTTACGGTCGGTATGTAGTTCAAAAAATGTAGCCCAAAGGTATTGGTGGAATCTTTTTGATACTGAATACGACGGTCAGTGCTTCCTTATCTAGTTGGGAGCATTTCTTTTCCGCAGGCTGAAGAGTGTGTGACGCAAAGGCTATCGGGCGGATAGCCCCATCAGAGTCTGCGTACCCGAGCAAGGGGCCTACCCCAAGTGGTGAGGCTTCACATCGCATTATCAGCGGTTTCCTTGAATCACAGTGGTACTAATACCTTTGGTGAGGTCGGCAGACGGTTAGCTTCTTCAAATGCTTCTTGTTCACTTTGAGACCTACTCCAACTAGTTTAATTCTTCAGTAGATCTTAGAGCGGAGAAAGAATGATGGATAAATTCGCTTTGAAACGACAGCAGTGGGACAGTATTCGGATGAATAATCTTAGTTTAATTTCGTTATGCGGTGCGGTGTATCCAATATTGGTTTCACTTTGTCAGGAAGCGGATCTAGCCCGTTTTTATCACATCGATAGCCCAGGTAATCAACAGATTCGGCCAAAAGGATGTACCCTCACCAAGTGACCGACTTTACCGCAATTCCGGTATGTTGTGCACTGATTAGGGCACTCATTTGGAGAGATGTGACCGGAAGCGCATCTGCAGCAAGTAAATTTATTCGACAGAGGCTTAGGACGTTTCAAAGTTGCCTCTTGTCTCACAACTTGAACTGATTCAGGAGAACTGTTAACGTTCCAGTTTGATAGTTGTTCCTTATTAAGTTCCCTTTGACGTGCAATATTACATGCTCCCTCTTCATGTGAGTGAGCTGTCCTGAATCCTATGAAAACAGCTTCTCGCGTGTTAGGTCATCGGATACGCCACCAGTGAGACACTGAGTTCGAATGCTTTGATCAATACGAAGCGGTTGAATCGATAAAAAACAACATTCGGGAATAGCCTGATGATGTATACGGGAGATAAAATCATTGATACTTTCGCCACTCCGTTGCTGTAGTTTAAACAAATGATATCGCGCATTTGTTCCAAGCCCAAGCGCGTTTCAAAAGATGCAACGGCTTTGGCAATCGGAGGTTTCTCCATTAGGTTCAATACGTCGAAATAGCGTTGACCTTCTTCTAAATACTGGCGAAAAAGCACAATTTAATGAATTTCAGTGAGAGAAATATTCGGATGTAGCACAGGGAAAAGTGTCATTTGATATTGAAATGTTGTTTTCCAGCGAAGCCAACTCTGCAGTGAGGGATGTTCTGCGGCAGTAGGGCAAAAAGGCTGAATTCCCGTGAAGTAGTTCATTAATCCCGTGGTCATTTGTTACGTTTGTATTTTAAACCATGTAGTCCCGGACCCGTAGCCTGTTACCAAGTTAGGATAGGTTTATTATGACTCATTCACAATCAGCCGTGTCAAGCGCATGATCAACAAAGCAGCAACGAAATTGACAGCCAATCAGGATCGGTTCCATGTCGTCCGGCCGTATTGGCATGAACAAGCCCGTGAGGCTGATCGATCTGAATGAACATCAATCGATAACATCTGTGAACCGAGCCAATTAACGATGCACATGTTGGCAGAACAGACGCATTTAGACCGCAGGTGCGTATACAATAACCCCCACCGACGTTTTCCGTACGTATTCAGTATAGAGAGTAAAACGAAACAGCCACAGTAGCCCGTTTTATCTTTTCCATGTTTTTATCAGAATAATCAATCCTTTCGTTAGGTGGGCTGAACCTTCCTAGAGCACTTTTGCCTACTCGGGTAACCTGATTGGCGTGGAAAATGAGTTGAAATCGTTAGGACGGAGCCTAAGAAACCCGTCCTATCCGCAAGCCTCTGAATCAGGCCACACGCACGCTCCCAACGCTCCAGACAGGCTGAACCTGATTGGATGATCAAAGAACATGTCAGCCAACGTTTTGTCCAATCGATCAATCGACATGTCAAGGACAATCTGATTGGTTCGTCACTGCGCCGTTCTCGAATGCACGATTAGTCTATATGTGTTGCATATCGATAACTTATCGAAGAAGACACGCTGACAGTGTCTAGACCTTTTTCATGTCAAGTTGTCCCAGTATCATATCATCTTGTCCGGGAATCATTTCAAACTGTCCCCGGATTAGTTCAAGCTGTCCTGCGAGTATTTCAAGCTGTCCCCGGATTAGTTCAAGCTGTCACATTGACCTCACCGGTGCTGACAAGCCTCCCAGCGCGTNGCGCGTTCTGGATGACTATCACGCAACTCCGATTTCTCTACCTCCCGTTAAAGTGCGGGCTTCGGTTGTGGGATGGGCTTCGGTCAGTCACGCCTCAATTCCCATGAAATA
>UZAN01053283.1:2167-16702 GCA_900618425.1 Echinostoma caproni
AATTAGAGCGAGATGCATGTCATCTCGAGCTTGTTATTGTCGCTCAGGTGTCAATAACGAAAGGCTGGTGATCCAGCAAAAATTCATAAAAGCGTTATTATTTCTTTATCAATTTTTTTCATATTGCCGTTCTCATGAAGTTTTGAATTCTGCCTCACACATAAGTATTAGTGAGCCTACGAACAAAACTAAATACGTATTTTGCTTTCTGTAGATAGTGGCCACGTTGGTTTCAAATGGATTCTGAAATCCACCATTATCGAATCAATTTCCTCTTGAAAAGATTATTTGAGGATTTTAATAATTACATTTTAGGAGCAGCTGGTGTGCTCTCGAAGATCAGTTCCTTTCGTGCTCTTGAAAACCTCCGTTGCCTGCTTCCAAAGGCTTTCAAATTCTACCCCAAAACATGGTTTTTGCCTTTTCAGAAACAAGCTTTAATCAACGAAACAAACACGTCCGGTAAGTTTTCATCACTAGAAAGTTGAGATTTTTACCATCGTTAGTATAATGTTCGTAACGGCCAAAATTTGCTTGACGTGAGTATCAATAATGCAAAGGATATTTAAGTTTTAGGTGATGTCTCCCCCGTATTATTGCATCTGTGAAGCGACAGTTATTTTACGATGTCGAAAGTTATTACATTTATACGTTCGGTGTATAATTTGTATTTGTGTAACTTGTGTAAGCTTATTTGCTTACATTTCAGTAACAAATGTACATTATTCGTCACGCGGAATGAAATATACAGTTTCATATAACGTGCAAGGTAAAAAACGCCCCTGGATTTTGTTTCATGTACAAAACTTTTGACGTAGTTCACTTTTGACCTGTTCTTGTTAGGAGTCGGGTCAGGTAGGGTACAGGGAAATTTTTACAAATGGTAATGCGAGAGGGTAGATGCCGAAATGAGTAGCGTGTGGACGGATGGGAACGATAGATCGGAATGCAGTGGATGATTTGCTCAAGTCGCGCTTGGCCTCACGGCTGTTTTATTCTGTGGTTCGCCACGTGAAGCTGCATGTGTCGAGTCTTCCTTATTTTGCGTTTGTTTTTCAACTTTATAATGGATGCGGTATAAAGAGTGACTTTATTCTTATACGTATATGTTGATGTCCTCCCAGGAGGCTTGATGCCCGATTTAGCTGTTGTAGAGGACGTTGCGGAAATTCAGTCAAATTGGAAAGCTTTCTGAAGTACTCCACATACTCTTGTAATTGCTGTCACAGGATTGGGCAAATCTTAGCACTAATCTCATTCTAAGGGATGTTGACTCCTTAATCTCTTCTGGCAATGGGATCTTGGATGAAATGTAGTTATGCATCCAGGGGCCTCGATATAGGTTTCCCAGTTTGAACATCTTTGCGGTCGCTGTGATATCTTCCCCTGCTCCTTCATCCAAACGGGTAATCATGTGTCGACAACCAAAACCGCCGCATGAAAATGCATGGTTGGTGGTTATCAAAACTGAACTGTACTGATCAGACTGTTTTTGAAGTTTAGACTTTGTGCTATACTATCGGAGAAAGCCGTTGCATTACCGTATTCCTTGTGTTTGTTTACTCAAAACATGTTTTATTTTATATGTTTTACCATCATATCGTTGCATATATATCTATTATGTTACGAATTGGTCAGATATATCACCAAAAGACAACTGCACAAGCTAGGATACGGAATTGGGTGATTGACGTTTATGTTTAAGTTAAGAGTTGTCTTTAATTGCGTCTTTATTAAAACAGAAATCCAATGCGTGTTAATCTTGTGGTTACTGTATGAAAACGTATAAGTGAGTTGTGAGGATTTGGGTCATCACATGAGTTAAACGTTGGTGCGAGAACCCATAAGGATGCCAACGTTGCTTCAGGCTCATTATATGGGAATTGTTTAGGTCGCTCTTTTCGGAGGTGTTTTGTTCCGTGATCTGTCTGTTTGTGTTTAAACACAATCAAGTGGCTTTTTACTCTTCATTGAACAATTGTAGAGTCAAACATGTTGGTGAAGAAGTCCGTTTTTCCATAACTTCTTTTTTGGGCTAACGCAGTTGTATGCAGATAGGATGTGAAGAAATAAAACTTGTAAGCTCTTCATTATGCCAGTTATTTTGAAGGAAGTTTTTTGTGCATCATCTGGCTTAAGTGCATTCCGCTTTCTTGATTTCCTTCCATCTTAGAATATCCCGAACATAAATCTACATTCATTGTCAAACCCGATAGTGGCACCCAAGGTAAAGGAATCTACCTATTTCAATCTCCTCAATTCTATGCTATACGCCCACCGTTTGGTGAACAAGATTCAAAAGGGGAAAAACGGCACAGTTCGAGCACCACGGTTTCGGAAATGGGAGAAGAAACACGTGGACAGAATATCAACGGACTGTTACCCGCACTTGACGTAGTACAGCGTTACGAGCCCAGTCCTGTTTTACTACTGGGTTGCAAAACTGATTTACGTATCTATGTATTGATTGAATCGATTTCGCCACTGAGAATCCATGTCTACCGTGATGGCTTGGTTCGTCTAGCCAGTCGTCAGTACGAGCAGCCAAGCAAATCTAACTTAGGTAAGGTAAGGATACCTTATGTATGATTGGTGCTTTTTGCGCATATGTTTGTGCCACTTCATTTATTCAAATTTGGGTCGTAGCAACAATAACGCGTATTTTTTAAAACGTGAAATGTGAACAAGCTAAATAAAACTCTGAGGCTATCAGTTCCCGTTTACCTCCTCTTTGTGGTCTAAAACCGTAAACACTCAAATAGTAATCAAACTGTTTTACACCTGGTTTCCTCAAATGCATTTTAAACCTATTCGCCTTCATTGAGTATCAGACGCTGATATAGTTTGATCACAGGTACTTTTTTCCTGTTACATTCTCGATTGAAATAGATTGAAGCGCATCCCGGTATACAAGATTAACAATTCCCCTGTTATTCACTAAGTTAAAATACATTACTGTGTGAGAAGGCCTAACGAATTGTAACCCCCAATACATTTGGGGAAGGATTTTTTATGGTCACAGATTAACTTCAACCTTTCTATACTCCAAAAGGAAAGGAGAACATACGATATGATGCGGCTTCCGGCGACGAATGGTAATATCTTTGTGTAACTAGAATGGTGCAGCGGAAAGTACACAAATCTGAATTTCGTTAACAAGAAGTAAAAATGTGTTATGTTGAGCGAGTAAGGAAGACCAGTTCGAACGAAACTTTGAAAGTGAACGCAGTCAACTTGTTTGATTCAGTTTCCACATACTATTTAAGGCATATGTTGTCCCGAAATGATCGTTGATGTTTTGTATCAATAATATCAATTAACAAAGTACTGTCCGCTATATTCTATCCACCCCAAATCATGCCCAACCTTAGCATAAAACGGAATGACATTGACATCAGCGTGTTTTTGAAAGGGGTGATGTTTGCACCTAACTGATTGCTTCATAAGCAGTGTGGGTTGTCGCCAGTCTGGGGGTACTCCAAGGAATACGTTGTTTCCTTCGCTTCAGCATGAGTTAAACTGACATTATTAGTATTTCACGCTCAGATTTTATCTGTATTCTTCACCATGCCAGTGGTCTAAAAGACGTTTAGTCAGTTACCATTCGGATTGTCATATATCTGTTTTGGCAGGTTCTCAAGGAATTCAATTTACTTGCCGTTTATCAAACCCAAGTATTCAGATGAACCCATTGAGGTGTTCAGAGTCAACGCAATACCACAAAGCATTTTTCATTTTTACTTCCATTTTTATTCAGTATGTATATATACTTATAGTTGCACAAACAATATTCAGGCATGGGAAAGCAGCAATGTGGGGTGGTGTTGATGGTGGTCGAATAAGAACAAGTTCTCGGGGGCGAGAAGTTGGTGACTTTAGTCGTTTAAACACGGTAGCCCATTAATAGTTTCACGAAAAACAATGATGATTCACAAAGTGAAAAACTAAGCGTTTGTAAGACAACCGATTTGATTTGTATGATTATCCACGTTTTTCCCTACCACGTTAGATTTTCAGTGTATTTCAACTGAAGAAAATTAGAAACTTCGCTGGGATTCAGATACATGCATGGACTCCATTCATGTCTTTCTGCAGCATGCACTTTTCCCTTTTAGGAACAAGTCAACTGGTTTTTTCAATTTCCGTTACCCATACGGTCGGCAAATGCGGTTAGGCACGCCAACAATAATACGCATTTACAAATGCATGGGTTTGAGTCCCAAAATAATTCCTGATGTTTGCTCAACGTGAGTAGATTAGAAATTTGAATCAACTCATCGTGCAACTAAGCGCGACCATCATTTCCTGTAACACGGCTTAATTTCTTTCGTTGCATTCAATTAAAGTTCTGTAGTGTTATCGTCTTTTCAATCCCGTTTCGATATCTGAATTTATCCGAATCCCCTGTTCAACTACCTTTCGTTTCATTCGAATTGTTTAACTCCATCTCAAAAGATTTCGTGATATCTGCTCAACTCTTTTGCATAAATGTCATTTGACAACACAAAGTTGAACTTCATTACTTCTTATCACATTCCTTTGTGTGATGAGTGGCTGACACGGTAAACTTCATATTCGCTACGATCTACTGTTTTCTCACTTGTCGTTCTTTTACTTTTCCGTTCTTGAATAATACTTATTTGTTCAGCTACCTTTTGTGGATGTGCATCAGAAAAATTTTTTTATTAGATTAGGACAATCGACATGTCTACGGAACATGTTTATACTTTGTATTACCAATTGTGATGTAACACTCATTTTTTAAATGCTTTTCCTTACAAATAAAATAGAGCACAATGCACTTGACAAATTACGCAATCAACAAACTGAAACAACCATCTTTTGGTGCCAATTCAACACTGCAAGAAGAGGAAAAGATGGATGAATGTAGTCAAGTTATTGAAACTGTGGACAAAGGGACGGGAATATCCACGATCGCAACAACAACAACTAGTGCCACTGCTATGACAACCACAACTTCTCCATCATTAACCTCTGCGGCTATTGATAGTAATCACAAAGAAAACACGGCACCTCAAGCACAATGGCGTTGTAAAAAAAGTCTATCCAGCCTTCTATCTAACAGTCCCAACGATCGCGGCTTGTGGAGTCACTTGGATGCGAGGAAACTTTGGTGCGAAATCGATGATATAGTTCGAAACACAATATTTGCCCTAGTTCCGTATTTGAAAGTATCATACTGGGCCACTTTCGGTCGCCCAGCAAAACCGACGGATGTTTACAATATGGGAAAGCCGTCTCCTCAAGGTCCTCACTGTTTTCAGGTTCGTTCTGCGTTTCCTTTCGAACATTTTTGCTCTTATTTCATTAAACTGACATTTTACCATCTTGTTGCACAGCTTGATTGTCCCTTTTGCATTGTGCTGGATCTTCGATTTTGATCGTGTCAGTTGTTTTAAGCAACCTGCCTTGCGCGGATTACAGATCGTTGAAGTATCAGGAGTCAGAGAATTAGGTCTAAATGTTGAACTGCAATTGGACCAACAAGTCCTGGAGCGAACTTGTGAGCGAAACGACTTTCCTCATGCGAATTGCTTGATACTCGTTCCCATCTGATTTCTAGCCTGCGCTCAACTTAAGCTTTGCGAAGACAAAGTCAGTTCGCATTGAACAACAGTACCTCAAGAATATAACCGCGAATGAGACTATACTATTCGTCAAAGGAACTCCCCAATTTTATGATAAACTGAGATTTACGCGTCAAGTCACGTTCGCTATCGGTTGTGCGATTCCGTTCGTTCTTCAAGTCACTCTTTAACCCTGCTAGGATTTGTACTGATATTTGATTATTTACGCCCGAGCTGATCCCTCACATGTTTGAGTGGGTTGAGATCTGGTCATCACGATGACCACGTGGACCTCTTTATACTGTGATTCTGATAAGACTCGCATTCGGCTGGAAAACGATCTGCAGGTAACTTTTCGTCCCGAAAAAGTGCTTTGATAGTATATTTATTGGATCAGGGCTTTTATAAACTTTACCATTAGATAGATAGATACAATCATGGTGCGAATTCGACATTAATCACAGTAGAACAAAGAAGTGCAAATGAAAAGGATGTCGAGAATTGTAGATTGTAAAATGAATGAACTCCGAATTGAGTCTTTCAATAGTGATAATCGCTTTTTTGTGGTTATTGGTACTACCACATGGGTGTAATATTTCTGTCCACATGCTTCAACAAACGAGGTTCCCTGGGATTGTGCCTATGCACAACTTATAGGTGATCATTTACAGATGTGATCAATCTGGTAAGCCTCTTGACTTGGGTTATCTGTCCATGCTTCTAGATTTGTTCTTTTTACTTGCACAACTGTTCAAGTGACGATTATGTATATCAGTGCTTATTGATTAGGACAATTTCAAGCGGATAATAATGATTGAAGCCCAACTTAAGACAGTAACATGTTAGCAGAGGACAGAGGGGTTTCTGGTANAACCCCGAAAAATCTGTTGCGACCAACAGGGATTTTAACCTTTTCTGTGAACAGTTCCTTTGATTCATTATCCTGGGTCATCATCTCAATACTCCGTCACCGTTAGTCCTACGGTGTACAACCACACACCTACGATTTCCTAGATACATTACGGTGCATGTCTCTGAACGTTGAAAAATTACGGTTTGCTTGTATAAGTAAAAGCTAGTTGTTCATCAACTCTGATCGCAAAATTTACCACATTTTGAGAAACAAGCCTGTTGAAGGAAGTTACATCATGTTTACCAAAAGCACCAGCAAATATACACCAAAAATGACTTTCATGTAATCATGACAGTGGATCGGAAATCGAAAAATGTGTTCAGTTCAGATACTGATGATATAATAGGTGCACGGTGAATGTTTCCGATAAGCGTGGAACGAAGTTTGATCTAAAAATATATGGCTTATAGTCAATAACGTAATACGTGGTTCTATCCGTCCAGTGTTCCTAGATGAAGGCAGTTGATTTGCTCCAGTTGTTACTAAATCAGTTGAAAACAGCTCGATTATGGGCATTTGTGGGTTGTCAGTCCCATACAAATTCAAGTCATTCAATGGTTTAGTTTTCTGGTACAATCAAGGTTCTTGAAGCAGTATCCCAATATTGCTCTATTCCTTTCTTTGTGTGATGGCTTCTTACTCGTCTAATTTAACAATGGGAGGTATATATTCCTCGGTAAAATCAAAGGACTACCGGGTGAACAGCTTCGTCGGAAATTTATTTGAACAATCACGATTCTCATAACATAATGATCCCAAGGCTGTTTTCCCCTTATTTGTGTGGAGTCCGCTGTTCCATCGATTTTTTCCGTACATAGAACGTATATTTCTTATTAAAGTGAGCGGGATGTGCTTTTTTGACATTACACTGTTTATGACCCTCTCAGCAATCCGTGCGGTGTTCCTTTTATCAGACCACATGTTTTTCACAATCCACTTGGATCTTATTGGCGTAATTCACAGTGTGCAGTTGGCGCGATAAGTCATGGAGGTTTCCTAAATGCACTTTTGTAGGGACATTGGTAACCTAGTCGAAATGCAGCTGATAATGGTTATGTCCACAAACGTGATTTATTATCATATTAGGTTGAAAACAAAGAACTTGAAGTCACCGAATGATTTTTCACTGTCCTTTAACACCATCTGCTGATGACTGGAACGTTGCTACGAGAAAAAACAATGCTGACAGCTCGTACAGTGGACCACAAGGATTTTTGCGCAATAAATAGCCAGTTGTACTTATTGCAACAGCGACATAACATTATCTTAAAATTGCTGGGCGGTGATGTCCCAAAAGTGGAGAGCTATCAAGTTAGGTGGAACGCATTCCGACGTGGTGCACAGCTTACAATCCGAAGGATATTTTCAACTGTGAGGAGGTTGACTTTTATTCTGAAGCCGTTGGAAAATGCATTTTGATTGTACACGATGATCAGTGAGGTGTCCTTCGGAAATCCAAAGATCTTGTAATCGTTTTGCACACATATGCACTGATTCTGTTGAGAAACTGAAGCTGTTGGTCATCTAAAAAACGGTAACACCCCGTGGTTCAAACACATGAACTAAGCGCTTTTAAAAGTCGACTAGAATCATCACTGATGAACCCGAATAACCATGGATACTTTTTTGTGGATTGTGTGTATATATGTTGGTATTTGTGTGTTCTCCGAGCTGGAAGTCCCGTTTTTGGACTTTTCTTAGTATTGCTGGGCAACGTCATTGCAACTTCTAATTTGCTTCAGATACGAATTTCGGTTTCATCAAAAGTTGAGCGACCGATAATAAGAGCATCATTAAAGTAGCCCGACTCGATCCTGATGGACCGTTTTGACAAGTGTGCAGTATATTTCTTGGTTTGTCAAAACTAGTGATACTGAAAGCAAACAGTTATATAATTTTATTTAAAACCCATTCCTTTGAGGGAGTAGCGAAGGATTTGATTCAATTACCCGATGCGTTTCGTCATGTAAAGAATCGTGAAAACGCAAATTGAAAAGCTAGGAAGTAGCGTATAGCTGTTTTGACTTTGTTGAGTGCCATCAGCGGGGGAAGTCCATTAATTGAAGTTTGGATCGACATTTAGAGTTCACTGGTTGTCAGGTTTGAAATGCTCCCAATCGAGTTATAATCCCGAAATCTCATTCTGAGATGATTGAGGAGAGTGGCCTACATGGACCTTGCGAAAGCACGTTCCATAAACAATGTAAAACGGTCTGATCATTTGCCCGGTGGTCAAGCGGGTGGTACACTTTCGTTCTATGTGCGAGACCATAGGTTCGATCCCTAGTTGGGTTGACGGATTGGCACTGCAGATGAGGCCAAACAAGATCCAATTTTCATTGTTTGTGGCGATTATTTTATTTACATCTGTCATGAGCTGATGTAATAAATTATCTAAACCATACCCATATCAACCTCCGACAATGACATTCGTAAAGCTCTCCTGTTGTACTAGCTTTTGACAATGTCATGTCGGTGGAAGTTGATGCGTGGAATTTATTTGTGTTGTCGCTTCTTCTAATTATCCATACCTGTCGTGTTGGCGTGATTCACTCATTCATCGATGTTTATCGTCCCAATGACCCTCGGTATAATCAACATGTATGATCATTTTACCTACTTTCTGATCCCTAATTTCAAATTCACAACCTAGATTATCGGTTTTGATTTTCTGCTACTTGAACCTGATGCCAGGCCAGTTCTGTTGGAGGTAAACAGCAACCCCAGTTTACGGACCGATGCGTTACACAGTTTTCTTTTTCGATCACCACTTCATTCAAACACGCCGGAGAACAATTTGCCGTTGGAAGGTTTTCCCACACCTCCTTTGCCTAAGCGACTATCACGGGCTTTTTCTCCTTGTGGTCCTGTAGCTGAGGCTGCGACAATATTATCGCGTATCATGGGAGACCGATATGCTCAATTTGAGCGCAGCATTGTGGACGAGCAGATCAAAGGCGGATTGGTTAAATCCACATTGGAACTGATTGCTAATCGAGTTCGTGAACAACGCGCTAGACGAACCAGCTACTCAACACCGCCAGTCAAGAGTAACAATCACAGTTCGTTGATGCTAAACCAATCCAGTGCAACCAGCCGCAGTAGTTCCGCCCGAAATAGTATACCTTACGCCAAAACACCATTGCAGTTACCCCTACTACCTCACACACCCGATCGGACTGGTCGAGAGAAAAATAAATCCAATCACTCTTCACCTAGTTTAGTCCCGTTAACACCGAATCTGCGTAAACCCGTCAGTCCTACACCATCGCCCAGTTCATTTGTTGGTGATTCGTTTAACCTAGGCTACGGGTTGCTTGGAGGACAATGCCTTAACCCGGTGACCCCAGGACTTCCCGATATCTCAACGTCTGATTGTTTTCCGGATGATTCTTTTATTATCTCGTCGGATCGGAATAGTAACGCTTTGCGGAAATTTAGGTAAGTAAAAAAACAATCACTCGACTGATTGTTCAATATTTTTCCATCGACCTTTCAGTTTCGCATGTTGCAGTTCGGGTCACGGTTAGTTCAGCTTAAACTGTATTTTTTTTACGTACCCCTGTGTGATGAACAGCAGACGGGTGCGAAGACCTGCCCTTCAGTGATGGAAACCCGCAACCTAAGTCCCGGAACTTGGAGGGGTGAACCTTATAAGGCCTCGCTAGTTCTTATTGATACTCGGTCACCTATTTCCCTGCATACTCCTCTTAGTGTCGGAAACCTCTCCTATCAACCATATCAATATTTCATACAAGTGGATGCAGTCAAAGGAATGTTTTATATGCTGCTACTGTTTACCTTTAGCTACTGAGTAATCTTATCCACTCGAAAAGTAGTCACGAACATCGGAAAAAGTGCAACCAATTTGGTGAAACTTGATAGACAATTATTAAATACGAACTGCAAAAAGCGGTAACGCATTTGTAAAGTACGACGACGGATATTACAAAAGTGGTATTCACCAAAAGTTCCTTTCCATATAGGGTAACTGCATGATTTCGTATATAGTATGGATATTTGATTGGCTGGATATAGCTCACTTTATGGCAGTGATAGACGAATGCGAACACCTGGCAAGCGTCTCAAGGCAAGCATTGGTTAATGGTTGAATCACAACAGGGGTTAAGGTTAAGTGGTATGCCGGCTTTCTGTTAAGAATAACAATGAAGAAAGAACTCAGCTGATCGTCGAAAAACGTTGAGAGATAAGCAGTGAGAATTATTGCGGATAAAAGATTCATAAATGACTATTCTTGATGGCATCAGAAATATTCATTGAGAACATTTTCACGCTTTCTTTATGGAAAACCACAGGACAATGTAGTCACCGTTGAAATCTACCTGTATCGTTAGGCGTTACACGTAACATGCTACACCTGTTTTACGGTCAGAATTATTGTTAGTGTACGACATCTAAGATAATAGTGTCTCCTGTAACTGTATTATCAGCTTTACTTATTCATCATTCTCGTTTGATCACATTTTATTAATTCCATGAAACAATTCTTTCCATGTGATCTCAACTGATATAAATCGATCATTTGCTTCTCTTGCTGTCATCATTCAGACAAAGACCAAAGCTGCCTCGGCTTACTTCTGATTTGGAATACGGGACAACTGTAACATCCGATACGAATCGACGTAGCATATCCCGAGTATTGAACACTCCGCGACTGTCCAGCTTAAGCAGTCCACAAAAGCAAACAAACATGGGAAATGTCCAGCTGAGTCGATTACCGGGTGAAATTCACCGAGCCAGTTCTCGCCGTTCTCGGATGCCAATCCTCGTGGACTGTAATCGTGATCTGTCCGTTTCCAGACGAGATTTGCAGAATCAAACGGACAGCATTTGGCCTAGCAGAGAACGTGTGACAAACATGAACCAGCAGAGCTTTCATGAATCTTCACCCATTATACGGTTTGTAATACACCATTACAACACATTTTGCATCCTATCAATCATCCGTATCGTTTGTATCACACATTCTAAATGGTTTCCTGTTGAACCGAAATCTTTTCCATCAAGTTCAGTGGTTTAATTAGGTCATAGTGCAATTTGAATGTGCACGCATAACTCCACCCATCGTTGTTCATTGAGAGACTCACTCCACAAAATCTTTACGGCCAGTGACTTACAAAGTACTTTTTCACAAGTCCACTCAACTGGATTATCACTGATAGTGGGAGATGACATTTGAGAAATCTGCCTTCTCTATTTGAATTTATGACGAGAAAACAGTACCTCAATTTTTTTACGAATTGATCAGTTCATTTACGGGGTATTTGAGCGCTGTTTGAATCAAGTTCAGACGCGAATAAACGAACCTAATTGACCGTTCTTGGTTGATGTCTGAACTTCGCTATTCAAATTTTTCACGAGGAAACAGTGTCTCCAGCTTCTTAAATACCGTCTCCCACTGCATCAAAGTGATTGACCGAATACGATGCGCACACCGTGGACTGCATGGTGTGCAAGTCTGTGTCTGTGTATCCCCCTTTGGAACACCTAATCAGGTGTGCATCTTAAAGCAGTTAAATGTGGCACTCGTTAATGTGAATTCAACTCAACCTGCCTGAAGGAAAGGAATCGTGGCTGATGCTATCGTGTTGTCTTGATGCAACGGCTACCCATTAGTTTGGTGCAGGAAGATGGCACTTCTGCACATTACTGTAACGGTAAACAATATGCTCTCTAGACCTGCGAACGAATATTTTGGTTGATTTTAGTGTCTGAGAACAAATAATTGGTCTTTTTGTTGTTATTCCTTCTTCAGGATTCGAAGCCGACAGTGTTCTTTATAGGAAATTCCCATAGTTGGAAAATATATTGCGGTTATATTGGATTTAAGGAAAAAGGGACTAAGTGGAAATTTCAGACGACCACTTGGAACTAAGACTTAATTGAGTCCAAATTTTTATTATGGGAATAGCCTACAAGCTCATCCCATAGATTCGGGTTGTGGTTAAAAAACAGTGATACTTACAATTACTTGTGTAAAATGTCACGTGATACGTGCTTCTTCCACTGCTGCACTCAGCTTCACTTATGGTGGAATGTAAGGAGAGTGCTAATGCTTCCTGAAGTTTCAGTTTGAAAGATTCAATGCTTGGTACATAGACAATTTGGGGTGGGCGAGAGTTCCGGATCGAACACACTCTGACCGCGAATGACTGACGCCGGCATTCCAATCGGCATTTTAAGACCACTAGTTTGAACGGATGTCCTCTAAGATGAACGTTGGGTGATAATTTTAGCAGCGGGCGACGAGGATGTCTTGGGTTTTGCATTATTTGATATACCATAATCATGTCTCCTTTGATGCTCCGGTAGTGATGGGAATATAACCCCAACGACTCCCGTCTCTCTGCGTGTGAATAGCGATTCAGCCCCTTAACCATTTTGGCGGTCATCCTTTGTAGACGCTCCAGCATTTTGCACTCACGTTTTAGCCATGGATTTCATGCCTGGATAGCGTACTCTGAATGGGCGAATGTATACTGATAGCAGACAGGCAATAGCGCTGACTCAAACCGGCCAAAGACGCCTAAGCAAACCGACATTTTTTACACCTGCGTTCGACACCTTGGCACAGTAGAGTGAGCAGCTTAAATTTTCTTGAATGATGATTCCCACGTCCTTCTCACTTGAGGCGTGTGGCAGTTGTTCATTTAACAAGAAATAGGAAAGTAGCCCCTTGTGTCGTGGAGATAGAACCCTACACTTTGGCACATTGAATTCAATATCGTTCAAAAGAGACCAGAAATGAGCTGCTTTCAGCGTTTTCTGGAGTGCCAGCGACCCCGCTCGTGCACGAATACTGAACATAATATCGTCGCCATTCTTGATAAGCGGAGATTTGAAATGATCAGCCTTGATGGATAACGGAAAAGTGCAAAAGAAACGAGGATAATGTTCAGTCACTGGAATCAGTAAGAGGCGTTTTTGATCATGAAAACTTGTCCATAGTGAACAATTTTAAGGATTGGCGTTTAGTTCAGTTACATGTGAGTAGTGGTGTAGGACGAATTATTTTGATAAGTACTGACTATCCTTCGGACTTCACCTTCAGGCATAATCCGCCGTTCACCCAGTCAACCATACACTCAGAAGGACCAGACTCGAGTTTCACTTTTATTAGAGCTCATCAGAACAAGCATGAATTGGCAATTCGGTTCAGCTCTGGTATGAGCTGGTTGGCACAGTGCTAACACACCATACGACGGGTCCGGATATGTATGTATTCACTCACATCCGATTCCAGACTCTGTGCCAAACAAATCGCGGTACAATAATCTTTGAGGAAAGAAAAAGCTCAATGGCGCGATACTACTAGGTAACCTAACCCAAATTGAATGAATTTTTTTGTCGAATGCACAACCGGAGTTCAAAGCCGGGCGATGGAAAAGCACTACTTATGAGCTCTAATAAGAATGAAACTGGAGTCCAGTGCTTCCGAGAGTATGGTTACATGAATGAACTGAGGACTGTGTGAAGCTGAAGTATGAAGAATACCCAGTTCAGATCAATTCTAAGAATACCATTATATTTGAGCATCGGTTTCGCGTTCAATATCTCTTTCAGCTAGAATATAAATTACTTTTTTCCCGTTCATGCCATTGAATCCATCAACATGTTGTCAAGCGCATGTTGACAAATTTCAAGTTTGCCGCTAAGAACGAGAACGATTGTTTGAAAACATTGTGCCTTTTGCGCCACCACTGTACTGTGATATTTCGTTCATTTCTAACATGCAACCAATTTCATGCACCCCTTTGTTGTGCGAACACGCAAAGGGGACCAATTGATGTTTTAGAAGCCAGTAACCTAAGGTATCAGACGCGAAATAGTATAACTTCTTTGGACCAACTATACCATTTTAAGATAGCTTTGAGAAACTATAATTTTCATTTGCGAAACCGTCAGTTGGAATTGAGAAACCATCACTTAGATTTGAGAAAGAAATGCTGTGATTGGATCCGCTTCCGTTCAGCCCACCTCATTGGTCAATTGATCATACATTTTTTCTACCCC
>UZAN01053285.1:0-10659 GCA_900618425.1 Echinostoma caproni
AGTAACTTCACGTGGGGTGTTCGGCTGTACAAAAATCACGTGGGGACGATTTCCCGGTGATGGACACCTATTGTGTTGTGTGCTATCAAGTAACACTGTTTACGCTTTCACGAACGAGTGAACACTCACTGTTCAATGGTATGACCTGCCTGGCTATTGTCACCACACACCGCAGCATCCGTCATATGACTGTCAGATCTGCCCGCGTGATCACAACAACGTGGACAGGCTAGTTGAACAGTTCTTATATTTCACGAAAATTCACATGACCTGATTTCTATCCAATCTTTGCTTTCAAACTCAACCTCAGTTTCGATTAAATTTCTCGGTAGTTTAGAAGGCAACGACAAATCACTTATTCGACGAGATATATTATCTGACTATGTGAGATTGTCCGCATCCACCCAGCCACTGCAGCAGTGGAGGTACTGCTGAGTTTATCGCTGACTTGTCATCAGTTGTAGCTTAAAATGCAGATTGGCAATACTCGTAATGATAATAATAATACCTTTAACCGGATGCGAATTTACAGTCAATAATAATAGGTCAGATGGCTCCTATGGTGTAAAAAGAAGTGGCAAATTTTCCCTGTGGTGGTTGGATTCGAACACATCAACCAAAGCTGTGGTTGATAGTGACTAACGTCACTTGACTGCTGTCACGTTGTGTTCACCGGAATGACGTTTGATCAGTTGGTGAAAATCCAGCCTCACTGTTTGGTATCAACTTTGGACTCGATTCATTGGAACCTCAGCCTCAAGATCTACCATACTTTTTGGTATCTGACCATCAGACTGGTTTGAACCGTTGAGTCAGTCAATGGTCTTCGACGTTACCAAACAGTAAAGTGAAAAGGGTCGAGCCGTTCCTTTTGTCCTACAGTGAAGTTTGTGTTTCACGAAGTCTACCACCGAAGTTCCTTAGTCCCGGCGGAAATTCTGTCAAAGAAAGCGGCTTAGGTACTACGATGTTTCACGAAACATCACACACGCACATTCCATGTAGGGTTCAAACTACATCTTAATTACTAAGTTTCAGTTGAATAGGCCTGGAATTTCTTTCTAGTTTTGATTGATTCAGCTGTGTGATTCTGCTTCTGTTAAAAAATCTGTTTAGATGCGATTAATTTAAAATATATGCATCTCTTCCGAGCGTCGGGCACTGGACTCGAATATATTATATTTATATTTTCACACCCGTCCGAATCCAGAGTGTGCCAAACAAATCACGGTACAATAATCTTTACGAAAAAGAAAGACGTTACATGATTTGCATGTGGGCCGAACACTACCAGGTTGTACAGGCCAAGGCAAGTGAATTTTCTTGAGGAATCCACAGCCGAAGCCTGACCCGCAAGGCAGAGGGGTGATGTGCGAAAACCGCAATCCATTGGAGGCCAGTGTCCAGTTCATTGGATCATGCGCCCTTTGGACGGGATCAATCGTCCAAGGTGCCCAATACACCTCAATACCCAATGGAGCTGGTGAACACTTCCAAAACCGGGAAGGTGTGTGTGGTTCGTACGCCTCCTCATGGTTGGTTTGGAATCAGGGGTTTGGCTAACTCCCTTAGGTGGAACTACCAATGGTCCATGAACCCGTTTTTAGCCCCGGATGTCGGCTTTTCATGGTCTCACTTTGGTGGGAAAACACCTCCGTCACGAGGAGGCAGTGAGTAGGACTTCCTTAGCAGAGACTGTTTGAGATGATCGGTCGTAAGAGAGCATTTCACCATGTGCAAGGGTTGGGTGATCAGCCGCAACCGTAGACAACCACTCCCGACCATACTGAGGTTTTTGGAGGCACTGGGCTCGAGCCAAACAAGCTGTTTCATCAAGTTACGAAATCACTGTCCAGTTAGATATCAGTTTGGTTCAAAATACTTATCAGTTTTCGCTCATCAAATAATTGAAATTCTCGCTTGTGCTTGCTTGTATTTGTTCAAAGGTGGTGTTCGATTATTGTGTCAGTTGTTGAATTTGAACTCGCAACGTCAAGAAATCTCCGAACCGATTTGTTCCGCCCTGCGTCACGTGACACATCGCAGTCCGCATGCTCAAGCTGCCATCTACGAGGTAAGTTTTAATTTTTCCTTTACCTAAAACGTCTCATGAGTTTTTCACTTGGTTTTAGATAATAAATGAAATGATATTCCCTGATTTCTTTCAGGGGAGTCTGAAAGTGGCAAGCATCTTTTTGTGCTTGTGGTACTTTCATCAGATCGTTTAAAAACCACTTTACACTTTTACTCGTCGGTGTCCCGCTATAGGATAAGCTGATTTTATGGATATTATCCTTAGAGTTTCATTGGGATAGAACTAGGAGCGCCATCCTCGACACCGTTCGGCGCTGTTTTACCACTCAGCTGTACTGTGCGGAGCAGGAGGTTGGTTAACCGTACCTCATCCAGCGTTTTTTGTCGGAGACCGCAACTTTAGTTTCTATCCATCTAAGTGCACCCTGCAGAGCAGCTGTGCTACTGTCTAATTCATTCACTTCTTAGGAACATCATGTGTAGATGAAGCACAACAAGAGCAGTGATCTTTAGTGACGATCAGCGATCAACAAGTTGCAATACGGACTACAAACTTCGATGGTGTTTAATGATGGAAAGTGCTGCTCGAGAGAAAACCCACAGTCATAGAGCACCACCGCTGATCGTCCACAACCGCTTAGCTAGTGAACCCAACCTTAATCTGGGTGAGTGAAGGGGATTCCATCTACATGGAGCAATCCCGGATAGGTCATGCTGATGTCTCTTCTGTGTTTAGTTTATTCTGATCACGATCACTTCGGTTCAGGAGAGGACCCTGTCCATGTTCGTGTTCCTGTCTTATCTCTCTTGATCGATTGTGATCTGCCCGGGAGATGACATCCAGTGCCCCCATGCGCATCATCTCACCTGCTTCGAGTGCATTATTTATTTGTTTATATATTTCCACACACACACACACACACCTGAGTTCAGACTGTGTGCCAAACACATCGTGGTACAATGGGCTTTATAAGAAAAAAGATTCATGATTTGCTCGGGGGCATGGTGCTGCTACATTGCCCATTTCGAAACGGGTGAGTCTTCTCAGGGAGTTAACAACCGGAGCTTTCAGCTGGCCAAATGCTGACCTGCAAGACAGCGGGTTGATGTGTGAAAACCGCAGTCTTTTTGGGGTCAGTGTCCAGTTCATCGGACCTTATGGATAGAGTGTATGGATTCTGGATGATTAGGATATCCTTTTAACAACCAAACTGCACCGTTTTTCGAATCCTCTCTACCGATTATCGGATCGCCCTCATTTATTCCGCTCCATGACAGCCGAAATAAAAGTGCAGACACTGACCAGATTATTTCTCTTCGAGCTACCTTCAGAAAGCCCTGATCTCTCCGGGTTGGTTTTAAGTCTCATTTCTTGCCACAGGAACCGGGCTCACAAAGTTCATCGTTGTTAGTTTTTACTGAGAGGTTCTTACTCATTCCATTTTCATGGCAAACGCGCCTTCACTTAAGTGAGCGAAATTAAACATAATGATAGGTTCTATAGCCGGGGGCTCTACAATGAGTAAGCGTATAAACTGTACTCAAGAAATCCTGATCACCGACATGATTAGACAGTGGAGCATACTGGCCACCTTGATCGTATGTATTACAGCTGTCGGGCTCACGATTAGGTGATTTGTTATTTTGTATACTTCCCGACTAAAGTGCTGCTCCTCCCTACATTTTTCAGTTATCTTCACACGTTCACCACCGTTTTCAGTAATCAACAGAGCAACCGTATGAAAAGCAAAATTATGAAATTTCATCAAATCATCTTCAGTTAAAACGAGGATATCTCGATACAGCGAAATTTTAACCCCTCAAAAGTATTGCACTTCCCATGCACTTTACCCATTGAACCCACTTTATCACTCTGCCTAATATTGCGAATCATGTCCGTGTAGATATTATTTCACTCCTCAATCAACAATATCTCTAATTCATGTTTTTTTGGTGTAAACTTTGGAATGTTGGTGCGCCTTTCGGGTAACAATAGCCTAAATTTTTTTCTCTTTGGTTCATATCTGGGCTGCTGCGAAATCATAACCAGCATTTCGCTTGATGCGAGTTATTAACTACAGTGATATCATTCCGGAAAGTGCCTTCAGTCTAACCATTCGAATTCATTGCTAACATAATATGGCGATCTAATGTACGAATAGATGCATGGAAACCTTTCACTCCACACAGTATAGCATGTTCGCTCGGGCCGTTTCTTGATTAGACAACTCGTAGCATCACGCAGTTTTCAATCGCTAATCGGCTTACTGAAGTGCCGCTGATCTTTCCACAGAATATGCCATTCCACGTGTCCAGTCCCTCCAAGTTACGATTCGTGTCATTGCTACAGTTGACAACGTTCCATTCGTCTTTCCAATTTGAGTGAATTTCAGTCAACAGTCAACGTTTTTCTGGTCGTAAAGTTGCTAGAGCTATGTGCCTTCTCGTTTTCTTGTATTTTATCCAAGGGACTGTTTAAAGCGTGCCTTGTGTCGTTCGCACGGAGACGTTCAACACGAACATCGTTTTCATTTTCGATGCATTCCACTGAGTTTGGGGTTAAACGTAGCGACCTGCGCTTACCTTTCCTTGAAAGCTTTTTGGATGGTCCCATCTGTTTATGACTGGCATCTAGTTGTTTTCCTCTTCCAATATCGTGCCACAGGAAATCTGGTCCTACCGCACCTCTTTACATTATGTGGGCTGATATTCATGTCAGGAAAAACATTGCCTAAGGATTCCTCGCTATCAATAAATCTCTTCTATCGTGCCATCGGTGGCAATCGCTTGTAGTTACTTGTTGTTACTCACCAAACTATCACCGAACCTGGTCTCTCGATGCATACCCCAAGGGTTCCAGTCAAAAGATAGTTGTCAGCAGTGCAAGACGCCATTGTTAATGTCAGTCAGTGGATTGGGGAAGGGAGAAACGTGCCGTATATGCGGGGTTAATCACGATCTGGCCATTTGTCCGGAATCAGGGTTACGAGGATGGCGATAGAGAGATTGCACAAACCAGGTTACCGCTCTCCAATCGTTGCTCTGACGACTACGTATTCAGGGCCCTTGTGAAAACGCCAATCGCCTTCTTGCGGTGGCGGCGGATCCATTTAAAATTCAAACTGAGAATTCTCAAGGGAAGATTACGCTTCCCCGGACAAGTTACCCACGTTGATGCATTTGTTCATTGACGGTCATTGAGAGTGCTGCGTGCACAGGGCCGCCGTCACCAGAGTGTTACATAACCGCAGCTTACAGCAGTCTGTCAATCGCTGACTCATCACATTTTCCGGTTTCCATGCCGAAGTACAAACTTAGGATGTCGATCACATCCGTTTTTAAACCGAGTTGAGTGTGCGAAGGCCATGGTGTGTGTGTGTGTGTGCAGAAGTTTTAACATTAATTGACTCTATCGTACACGTACATCCCTCGTCCTCCACTCGAACACGTATCGCCCGTCGCTCTCTTTCGTGCTGCTTGTGTTGATTAACGCCAAATTGATCAGGTTGCTGCTGATCTTTGTGAACTTTCGATCCCAGTGATCGAAATTTCCTTGTTTCCTTTGTTTGATGTACATAATAATTCTGTCAAATATTCCCATTTTCCGTGTTTCGTAATGGTTTACCATTTACGTTGACCGGTGATTAAGAGCACTGGAAATCAAATCCCACTCATATTGGTTTCCTTGCTCGAAGCTACGCTCATCTCTTGGTAGGTATGCATTGTTATTGCGTATTCCTTAACGCGTACTGCTACTTTCGATTATGTTGTTCCCGTATTTTCTCGATTTAATCGTTGTCTCTTTGTGAGAGTTTGTTTTCACACTTCAAACCGTGAAACTTATTTAATTTTCTGTGCTAGATTCGAACGGAAAACACATTTCCCACATTGGCCTCAATTTTGGCCGACAGTGAAGGTCTTTCTGCGTTGCCGCTCATCAAATCTGTGGTAGGACTTGTGCGCAATTTGGCTACTGATGAAGAATCCCGTACGCTGCTCAAGTTAGTGTTAATATTAACTTGGACCATAACGACATCAGTTTTTGATTTTTTATCTACATCTGTCTCTGCACGTACACATATCACAGACGTACTTCTCTATCCCGTGCCTCTTCTCTCTGGGCTTTCACAGTGGCAGCTAAAATGAGTGAGTATTTTATTGCACATCAGTGTGTGATTTAACAGCAAATGGGCAGACCCCATGGTCACGAAGACCTGCTTTCAGTGATGGTAACCGGCACCGTAAGCCTCGGGTTTTGAAATGGCGAACCACACAAGGTCCCGCTAGGTGGTATAGAACCGGGCGACGGAAAAGCTGTGCCGAGCCTTCGGAATACAGAACTGCAAGTCACTTGTGTCGATTGCCCCAATATACTTGCGCATTGCAGTGTAGGTGGCGGTGGATGAAAGTTTATTATCTGTGTTTATACTCTACCTGTGACAGTGTTGCCTCTGCGCCACGGCGGCACTATCCGGAGTGCTCCAGTATGCATTCGGCTCTTTACGGACGACGAAGTCTCCTGAAAATCACTACTTTATTACTTATCGAGTATGTAGATGTACAATCAACTTTCAGAAATCGAGCTGCGGCCATACAAAGGCTGTCTGAATAAAAATACAGAAATGGGGAAAATTGACGGTGATGGCGGGATTCGTACTCAAGACCACCAGGTTGCTATTGTGAATGACCTTTACCTCCGCCCCAGCGGCAACAGGATATTTCATATTCACAAACGCCACCCACTCTTATGCCAAGCGAACTACAGTTGCGTAAAAATAAAATTGATATACTTTCCCTCTATTGTCCCCCTTCGGTTGGAGAGAACTTGGGAGTTGAGTCCACCCAAAGGTGTAGCAGCATTGTACAGTATCCAGTATCCATGCTAAAAATGGCCATAAGCTCATCGCTCATTAAATTGTGGTTTATCAGTATATCGCGGAATTTTGCAAAAGGGCTAGACTCCTGTCACGGAGACCTGCTGTTCACTCCTGGAAACTGGCTACCCAAGCCCTAGGACTTGAATTGGTGAACCACAAAAGACCCCACTAAGTTAAACGTGGTATTGAGCCGAACGACATCGAAATTGCCTACCATCAAAGTTGGGTGACAGTGGCAGGGTTCGAACCTCTTTTCCTAAGGACCAGAACGTACGGATGAAAGCGAGTTAAATCGCTTGACTTTGTGCACCCTAAAAGCTTTCACTTATTTCTGTTGATTTTTTTGCACTGAAAAATGGATCATTGTTTTCGATCCACCGTTGGCTCGATGGGTTCACCTCCAGACGAAACCCAACAGTCATTGTATTTAAAAGGAATCCTTTTGGTTGATATCTCGGTCATCGTAGGTGATACTAGTTTTCGTGTAAAGAAAATATGAAGGTAAAACTAGTTGTCGTAACGTTTTCTTACTTGGTTGCTTATTGTTCCGGATCTGACACTCTGTTCTCGAGGAAAGACAACAGTTTGCCAGGCGTTCGATTATTTGTCATCTGATTCCATTGTGGTTTCTCAAGTAAGTCTTCCTCAGCGCACGGCGTTCTTGCGAGAGTGCAAACAAAGGTTCATCTGTAATCCCCACCTGCTTCCTTCGGTGCCTCCTGCTCCAGATTGTGTGGAGTGACTCGTTTGTTGGCTCGTGCTCTCAAGCAAACATACGAGATCATCCGCGAGCACAAAGTTCCATTGGACGGGTTGGATGAGGAGAGCGGAAACGACCCGGATGCGGTGGATTGGGCCGGTTGTATTGAGGGAGTGCGTCTGGACGAATTGCTCGAGCTGTGTTTAGCGGCTTTGCAAGTTATGGCCAAAGACTCAGCGGCCCAAACGGAACTGGTACACACGGCCGGTTTCCTAACTGTTGTCGTTCAAGTGAGTCAGTTGATCTGGACTGCTTCTAGGTCCCAGTTCGCCTATATGGTGTTCTACTCGTGTTATTCTAAAGGATGCTCTGCCAGCGGTGCTCTTTTTTGTACCATTCTGTCTACTCTGTCTGCCATCACTGTGTATTACTGCATTATTTAACGATTGGTTTCAAAGTTGGCAGTGTTGTTTCACTGTTACACCCAAATCAGCATACGCTTTGATCTCCTGTAGGTGGTTTACATTTGACCCTTTCTCTGTGTTGCAGTGAACTACCCACTGGAATTCTCCACCGGGCTCTCAGTCTAATCATCCGAACATCAGTCGCAATGTTTTCCGCCCAATCAGGATTACTGGCTCATGGCAAATAGGCGTCAGTGAGGTAATTAAGAAGTCCAACGACATGATTCAGCAACGATGGACAGAACATTTTAAAGCATAGTTCAGCTATCCCTCGTCGACACAAAACTTCCCAATACCTGCTTCGGCTGGGTAAATATTGCCAGTTGATATCAGTACTCTCTCTGAAGCGAAGCTTACTCAGAAACTAAGTGATATCAATAGCAATACGTCCTCTGGCCTGGATGGATTCTCCTCGTTGACTTTTAAGTATGGAGTTTTCAGTTTATACAACCATTAACCACGCACGAGGGTTTGGTTGCTGTCTTTTGGCTACTCATTTGGATGAAGGGACAGAATGAAGGTTGCAATGTTGAGAGCAGAGTTAAAGAGAAGGTAGAGAATGCATATTGACTGGGGTTGCAGGAATAATGAGTAAATGCATGAGCGCCACTGTTTGCGACACTCAGCCACATCAATCAGTGTCTCTAATCCCCGGTTAGCGTGATCTCGGGGTCTCCATCCAGTCTCTGGTTGGGGTTTTTATACCATGTTGCCAGGTCTTAGTTTGGCCACCCTTACCATTTTACATTCAATGCCTGCCTCAGCAAGCCTTGTGTGCCATGGCGACCTATTTGGTGACTTCCGCAACACATGCCCCAATCATCGCACTCTATGGAGGTCGACCACTTGTTGCAGTGGACGACCGCGAATACCTAAAACTTCACCTCTAACCTCAGCATTGCTTGTGCGATCTCCCCACGAGACGCGTGAAATGCGGCATAGACAGCGGTACTAACACCCGCAATCTCTTTTCATCCTGTTCGCGTAATGTCCAAGTCTCTGCACCGTACAGCAGAACTGGCCTAACTGCGGCACCATATACTCGATCCTTCACAGACAGTCAAGTGTCGCGACGATACCACAGATGTTTCAGGTTAGTAAACGCCAACCGAGGCTTCTGTATGTGTGCCGACACTTAATATGTGACGCTTCCGCCAGGTGAGATATAGTTGCGCAGATGAGAAAATTTATATACTTCTATTATTTCCCCAGCCAGAGTGAGGTTGGGTGCTGGATCAATCCAGTCTTGTAACCACATTTTACACTTGCAAAATTCACCAAAGATGGATACTGTGACACTCAATCTATCCAGAAAAGCTTGTAACATACCTGGATTCTCATTTATTGGCACACTGTCGTCCTCAATTTTGAAGGCACGAAAAAAAATGGTTCCGTAACGAAAAAGTGTTAAATCTAGCAATGTCCCGGAGAGACATGAATGTGTAGAAACTCCGGTAATAATGAAAACAGATGTGGCAGNTAAATCAACAGGTTTACAGTCAAAAGTGATGTAAAAATTCGAAATGATAATCGCACAATGGAGCCGGAGTAAATAGGATTTATATTACACGGTAATACAAGAAGTGTTTTGTGTACAGTGCGTGAAATTTCGGAGTACTCCCCGTTGTGAATTAGAATTCCGTTGTCCGATAAATTTGAGAGAATTGAGAAGATACTTGTGAACAAAATGATGGGAACACCAATAGTCATCGTGTTTCAGTGCTCTAATGCAACTTACCAGCCAGCACGATGTTTTCTCGGTTTGTCAGCTGCATTTCTGGTGTTCCTCTTAGTTCTATTTATCACAAAACGAGAAAAAGCGCATAAAGATGAGGCGATGGACCTCCCATGGATACTCGTATGAAGATTGAACTGTCCGCCTTGTAGGCTATCATCAAGATCACAGTGATTGTTGTCAAAGTAAATCTAAAGATTACGTGGTGAACAAAGCCAATTCTCCAGCGATAACGAAAAGTATCATGGCCAACCTCTAAGGGCCCGTCTCTCTTACCTACTACTGTCCACTTAAACAAGCAGAAAACTCCGTAAAATACTTCCTCACTTGACTTATCAAATCATACTCGAGGGTCGAATCTCGGCCACGAATGTTGTCACTCCGGCTGGTGATTGGACTGTGGTAGTCCGATGGTAACGTCACCAATTTATCACCCCGGGGATGTAGTCGAATCCCACCATCACCACCTGACTTCCCCACTGTGTGTTGAATGATAGCCCTTAGGTTGGTCGCTTCCCCCTTCCTGAAAATTGTATCTTTCTATATTCAATAAAAGGAAGTCAAATAAAAAGGTAAATATTTGTCACTTCTGTAAACTGCACATCATGATGTGTTTGGGCGCTAAGACAATCAACAGCGTTTTATGTTAGTTGTTTTGCACTAATCGCATCTCTCTTATCGATCGGTAGTTTACGTCCGTGTGGATATCGAGAATCGAGCTGCATCCTTTCGAGCATATATCTCAACAAATACATGCTAATTTGTGTATTCTGTTTCTCGCACGCTGATTTTCTTCAGTGTACTCTGCGTAGCAGGCATCTTGATCACCGTATCTTTCTGATTCTGAAT
>UZAN01053286.1:1870-12262 GCA_900618425.1 Echinostoma caproni
CTTCCGTTTTCTTATTCTTTTTCCATGCCACCTGTCTCCTTTTCATTGCCTTTCTAAGTGCACTTGTCCACCAAGGCATTGCGCCTCTCCTTTTGACCTTTCTCAGGGATGCAACTTCATCTGTGAGTGTTATGGGATTATCCTTAATCTTAATCTACAGCTCTTCCAGGTAGTCTTCTTGATGGTTCACAGTCCATCAGCTCCCTCAGCCTACTGTGGTCTATCCTAGAGAAGTTCCTTTCATACTTATTTAGGACAAGTGGTCCTTGATTCACTAATCGCAGTCTTATGACTGCATGATCACTCTTGCCTAGCGGTTCTTCTATCTGGACCATTTCAATTTCGTTCGCTTTTTTGGTGATCACCAAATCAAGCGTTGATGGTACTCGACCATGCCTCCACCTAGTTGCTCCATCGATGTTCACGTCNACACCAGAGATTACACAATCGTGTATAATCAAAAATGTCACAGCCACACGATAGAGATGGGCACAGGCCGCCCTCGACTTCAAGGCCCACAAGCCCCCAAAGGTTGAATAGCAACCACTTTGCTGTTGCTAAGGAAAGAAAGATAAAGGGTCTGAATGCACTCATTCAGTCCAGGGAGGAGATAGCCTTGTTTGGCTTTGAGAACCACTATGAGGATGACCAGGCGGAGATGTTTATGTACCAAGGGTTTGATCCTGAGAAAGTGTATGTCTTTATGCTTTCAAGGGTTACCAGTCCTGAAGAATTGACGAAGGATGTTGCCACCCTATGCTTGATCTTTTGCATGAGGGGAAATAATATTGACAAAGCATCCAGAAGCATGCCTGAAGCTGGCAGAGTCCTGTTGCAGCAACTGGTGAGGAAAAACAACATCAGGAAGAACCATCCTGATGCAATTACATTATCAAGGATTTTGCTGACATTCCCACCATTTGGAATAAAAGCTATTATTGACCTCCATGGTCAGTTCATAAGACCAACCAGGCCTTGTTTGGATAAAATCCACACCCTGATAAGAACCCCCATCCTAGCCACATACATGAAGGAGAAATTTGCTTCTCATGCCTACTGGTTGGGTCTAGCATCTTCAGTGATTCTTGGGAGTGTCATTGGAGATAAAGATGACACATTAGGTTCTGTCAGGAGGTACTTCACTGCAGCCCAGGAAGCAAAACCGTTCCTGGAAGATGTGGCTAATCAGCACCTAGCAACGCTGGGAGTTAAGCTTCCTCATTTGAACTGGCCTGATATCTCACCAATGATTGTGGCAAGCTTAAGCATCGCTAATGACAACAGGAAGGTGAGGGACTTGACGGTAGAGCTGGAGCTATTGCTGGAAAGAGTAGAGCCACCAGAGCAGTGACAAGGGAAAGTGGTCAGATGGGAGGAGAAGAAGAAACCCCAGGCAGGGACGAGCAGAGCTCCACCTGCACAGGGGAAAGTGTAGAGCCTGGAGCTGGAAAGAAGAAGGAGACGTCCAGCTCTAGGCGCAGCAGTGGATTTAAGATGAGGGCAGAGGCTTGGAAAGCTAGACATGGAGGCTGCCTCAAGGGGAAAGATGAGCTCCCGAGGTGGAAGTGATAGGCAGCCTGGAGCAGAGTCTCCTTCTGCAGCCAGCAGATACCTTAATCCTCAGTTGGAAGAGCATTTGCTGTGTTGGGTTTTGAAAACTACTCTTTTAATTGCATTTACAATTGTACTCATACAATCCACAGTATAGTAGACTGAGTCATGTTTTGACATACTGTTGACATACTAAAACAATGTGTTGATAGAGAGCTCTTTCTAGGATCATATCAACTCAAGATTCGCCGAAGGACCCTTCCGGCGCAGAGTGGGCTGTCCAAACTATCTCCGGTGCACTAGAGTCACCTACCATTATCGGCTTTCGTCGAGCATTAACTACTCTAGTTAGGAGCTCCAGTACTTGTGTATTGTCTTCCCTAGTGGATCTAGGGCTTCCATAGACACAGGCTACCGATAGACAGGATGAGGCATCGGCTATGACTGATTCAATAGCTTGAATGTTGGGGTAGCTAGATTTAAGTATGTGTGTTGCTCTAGATGGTCCACCATGAAGAGCATCACTTCCCCGCCTGTTCTACCATCTGTCCTGTCCTGCCTATACAATGAAAACCTCTCTGAATAGGTTCGATCCACCTCTTCATTCGCTCTCAGCCACGTTTCTGTGACCGCTGCAATCTCTGTCCGCGCTCTCAGTTCTGGTCATTTGTTCTCAATGCTAAGTGCATTCGTGTACACTGGCGTTAGTCTCTTCTCACTCCGGCCCGTCTCAATTTTCTTCACAGAGGGTGACTTCTGCTCAGGCCTCACACTCGAGTAGTTCGACCGTGTTTTTGTATAACGGTCACGTCGGTTTTATTTCTAGATTTCCTCTCAGGGGTTTTACCCAGAGAGGCTTCTATGATCGGAGTGCTAGTGAGGCTAACCGGCGTTGACCGCCTGTCGATAAGCCTTTTNAACCTCAAATTGCGCACGACCTCCTAGTGTCTCGTTGCCCAAGGTAGACAAAAACACTCGTGGGAGTCGTAAACGTTTGTTGGCTAATCGTGGTACTAGATAGTACCGAAACGTGCCAAGGTGACGCTAAACAATGCAAGCAACTAAATGCAGCAGCAAAGCGAAAGCGTGTCACACGTGTTGCGTGGGTTTGAACAGGACCCAGCTTATATATACGCCTGAGCGGAAAACCATGCTCAGTATAACAAGCAGAAGTTAAACAAATAAGTATCACAGTTTGAGTCAGAGTTGATTGTGAAGAAAATATGAACGGAAAACGTCCTCGTGGATTGCTCCTTTTTTTCGTACAACCATAGTCACTACACTAGTCGCTGCTAGCCCCTCTTCCATTCTACATATTTTCAGCTTTGGTGAGCGAAGGATGGCCGTGTTGAATCCCGGCGATTTACATTAGGTCACTCCCTCAGCATTGCTTACACTTGCCTGGTTATCGGCCTTAACTTGAATTGCCTCCTTACTAACTAGCTTAATCTTCTCATTGGCTGCTGAAAAGTGGTCTCTGTGTTTAGAATTGGCGAACTCGACCAACGTGGACTGCCGCTGTACCTGATCCGGTGTCTTCGTCAATTTCCCTAATCGTAACACCCTGTTTAAGGAAACATGTTCTGGAATTTTCACGGAGCGCAATAGGTTCACCATATGATATCTCACTACCCTCCCTCTCTGCCTTCCCTCTTTAATGAACGGTTCCGGGATGCCATGTTTGACCACATTCCTATTTCTAAAGATTGGATGTCACTGGATCTGCTCAGCTTCTTAAGAGCCTTGGCCAACCTCTCAGTAGCTTCTTATAGTGCCAATCCTCGTTATCCTAGGTCCGGATCGGTAGCTACTTTCGGTTTCCTATTTCTCCTGCTATTGTTTCCTTATTCAGCAGCAAATATTTTCGTGCCTCCTCGGATTCTTCTCTCCTCAATATGCGCTGTTGGAGGCGCAGAAGACAGCGCTTCTAATTCTCCTTCGTTGACCTCACAGATGACCCCCTTCACCAAAGTTTCATACTCAGTCTGAGAGGAGCTGTTGACTCTCTTGCTCTCTCCAGGCTCCTTTATTTGTAGCGCTTTTTCCCTGGACCTCCTTGTTCCGGCACGTAACTATCCTTTGTTTGCACCCAGTGCAAACCCAACTCAGCTCCTTGTGTTCTCGGTATAACTGGTACATCCTTTTGGACAGCTTCCCGCATACACCGTGGAACTATACATCGCACGTATCACATTGGATAACGCTGCCTTTCGAGCATCGCGAATTTCCACTCACATCTTCCTCATTTATGCTACACTTTGGTCCCATCTTAGGCGAATTTCTTATGGATGCGCTTTTCCCCATTGGTGTAAGGACTGATAATTTATACCATAGGTTAACTATCGAGACACTGTTATAGTTAGCTAACTTCAAATACGCAATTAGTACAAATATAACTAACAAAAAAATACAAACTAATTGTGTTAATACACTAATATAGACTAATTAAAGATTGAACGAAAGCAAGAGTTATCGACCACGTCAGAGATTCGAACCGCGCGCTCGAGGTACCAACACCTGCCACCTGCAACGGCCCCCAGCTGGAGTCGGTTGTTTATGTCGATCAAGGGAGTGGTCCAATCTGGTCCCTGTAACAGACAGTCATTAAGGGAGAGGCCCCCGTATTGCGCCGCACAATCAAATACCACGCGTATCTTTCCTGGCTTTCTAGGTTTGGTTACCGGGTGGTGTGGCAAATACCATAGTCGTTCCGTAAGTGGTTGTGACACGTCCACTAGTTCTATATATCCCAGCTGCCCATTCTGCTGCATCGCTGCGGTTTACTGTCGACTTAGCTCTGCGTCCCGGACCAGTTCCCTTTTAACGTACTCCAACCGTTTTAGGGCTATCCCGTGGTTTTTCGGCAATCCAACATACCCCGTCCTCCATGGTAAAGACACCTCGAACCTGTCGGGCTGACAGCGTGTCCCCCCTTCGATTATAGCTAATGCCTGGTTATCTTCTACGGAGGTGGCCCCTTTCTGGTCGCTCAGGTCGTTGAACCCATTGTCGTACATCCGTTGTAGGGCTTGTTTGATCTTATCGTTGCCAGCGGTGGTGGTGGTGGTAAAGTTAATCGACAATGGTTTGCGTTTGGCCGAATGAGGCGGTCCAAATAATGCCCACCCGAAAACGGTGCGAGTGACGTAGGGTTCTTTCATGCTGCCACTCTCTAGCCCGGCACCCAGTGTGCTCCTGGCACGTCACATCCTATCAGAAAATCGACTTCGGGAGAGTCGGTTTCTTTGAAATGTGAATCTTTCAGATGTGGCCAGTGTGTTGCTATTTCCTCAATCGATTCGACTGCTCGCATCGGCAATTCGGCGACGGTGAAAGCCTCCGTCACTTCTACACGTTCCCCACTATCTAGTCACACTGTCACGCCCGTTTGATCGGCAGAAGTAGCCTTGGTACCGTTCACCGTGCTGATCATCAGGAAAGATGGTCTGGTTGCGATATGGTTCTTCAAGGCGAAACGCTTAGTGATTAGAGTGGTATCGGATCCATTGTCAATGAATGCCATCGGAGTAAATATACCGTCCGGTGTTACCTTGAGATGCACCTGTTTGCTAGTTGATTGCGGTGATAGACATACGCTTGGTTTTGCGGCTGCCGGTAGCTGCGTTTCTCCTATAGAATGCAGGAGGGTATGATGGCTTCCCTGACACCCTTCTCACCGCATCTACTTCGGTTCCTACAAGTAGCCGCACGATGTGAGCCACTCAAACAGATAAAGCACGCACCATGTCTCTTGGCTGCTTCCCAACGCCCAGGAACATCCAGTTGGACAAAATTCCCACATGCGGGTAGCTAGTGACTCGAACGACACGTTAAGGGGATCTAGGTGCGCCACGGTCATCTAATGTTGCATAGTTGTTTGCATTTCAAGAGCTTTTCGAGATATCGTAGGTTCGTTCCTTGGCGTGGTGTTTATCTTTTCGTCTACTCTTGCTAGTGAGTTGTTCAAAGCGATTACTGATGACCTTGGCACGGTTACGGATGAATTCCGTCAGCTCGGTGAAATTCGGTTCCCTCCGTAAACGGCCAATAATCACCGCCTTCTCCGTCCATCGCTGTTATATGTTAGCCGGCAGGCATCCTACTATCGCTTCTAGGGTGTGTAGTGCATTCAAATCCGTTTTGTAACTCATTTGAACTGCAGTGAAACAGTTTTGCATCTTCATTACCAGTCACACCAACGATTCGGGTTTGTTTCTCGCTTTACGGGCCTCGACCAGCACCCCGTCTATGAGCTTCCGTGCCACGTAGGACGGTTAGCCAAACAGTTCCTTGAGGATGTCCTTTGCTCGGCTATACCCTATTGCGTTTGGTAACATTACACATTCTTCAATAGCGTTCCGGGCCTTCTAGCGGCAATAATGCTTTAGATACAGAAGCTTCTGCCCTGGATCGGCAACTCGACACTCGACGAAATTATCGAATTATCTAATAAATCTCCGGCAGTTGTTGGGGTTCCCGTTGAATGGCATTAGCTCTACCTTGGGCAGGTCTATCAACGGGTGGCGGTACATTACTTCGATCGGCGGTTAAGCGACTTCCGGCGTCAGTCTAATGAGCACGGTTTGATTTTCGGTCGTGGCATGCACAGTCGAGCGAGGTTGCCTAGCCTCTGCTTCACTAAGCTTCACTGACCTAATCTCTTGCTCTAATTCTACAATCTTACGGAGGTATATATCGGAAATCTTAATATCGGCATCACAATCTAGAGCACATGAACTTCTAGCACTAACGGGACTAACTGAATTACAAATGTGAGAACCAGAAAACCCCCTCCCAAATTCCCCAGTGAGTCGTCGGAGTGTGAAACTTACGAAATGTGGAACCAAGGTGGAATGGCTGGGCTTCACAGGAAGGATTTTCACAGATCGATCAATAAAATGCCGATTCGTGTGCATACAATGGCTTACTGCTTATTGTTCGGATGTCACTGGGTGGTCTGACAGGCAACTTTTGGAACACGAGGCAACTCCAGACACTACAATTCAGAACCGGCAAGGATGAAACAGGGTATGACGACAATGGGGATCAGTTACTCCAATGCAGGTGGCCGGACATCTGGAAGTATCACTTCAAAGAGGATAGGAGAGGAGTTTTACGTGCTACCGCTATTTCCATTAGCCTCCCATATCCCTCGACCTTCCCGTCCACCTGGGACACAACTTCCACTTCCAGTTTCCTCACACTTACTAATCACTCTATAAGGGACAAAGTGAAGGAGGCCAACATACCCCCGAAGGAGAGGGTTAGGCGGCGACGTATTCTAGGGTTGGTACAGTAAGACGTAAAAGCCCTAAATTATACAGGCGGCAGGAGTCATTGGGGATGCTCCGTATCCAACCAGCCCTGCAAACAGGGAATGAACCACAAATAGTTATTCATATGGGAGAACAGCAATGCAACCACTATGCTGCCCCTACACGATGTTTTTACATATACGTGGTTAAATAACAGGTCAACCCTGAGCGTGATACCAAAGGGAAGGTTCCCATCCTAGCAAAGAGTGTTGCCAATAATCGAAACCTCTCTCAACCGCGGAGTACCCTGCTCCGAAGTAAATTCCTGTCTCCCAATCGTTTACTTTCTTTTATCTCACTAGTGACTGATGATCAAGTATGCATGATCCCTTCAGAGTGATGCTATAACGGCCGCAGAAACACTCCTCGACTAAACTCCGTCTAATTTAGCCTCACATGACCAGTATTCCACCTTACAGTGTGTGAGAACTTGAATCCGAGGTAATGTTCAAGCGAAGGGCATAGCGGAAAAAAGAAAAAAATACCCACAAGAGAGAGACCAGTGCTCCTCCTGAGCGATTGACCAGCAACCGATGACACATAGTGGAGACACTCGCTTCTCTAGTTCTTCCACTGGGACAGTATTGATGTTTACCAGCATAAACCAAGGTATTCACATGCGCATGTGCTTCTGTGCATGCGATGGTATGGATGAGTGTATGATTGCATAAACGCTGTATTCAAGCATTGGAGTATAATCTAATAATAATAATTTTGACGGCGCGTGGTTCAAGTTTTGTCACGTTTGGTTTCTAAGTTTTTTTATTGCGTTGTGTAGACTTTTTAGGCGTAGTAACTAGCTCTATTATAACATCTCACCATTAACGGTGTTGATTCTGGAGGACCCGTCTCGAACGAGTTACGCGTGCGTCACTACTGATACGTCTGTCGAATTCCACCGAACGATCAATCCGGATAACAATACGTTTCACGCAGTCAAATATTGCCCGAACTGATCCCAGTGAGAGAAGACGATCATCAAAATAGGGTTTGATTGATTATTGACACGGTACTGTTAATTAACAATAAGATTGAAGTTGCATATTCACAACGAACCTCGATAATGAAACCTCTAGGGTCACAATGTCCGAGAATCACGATAAATACAAATCAAGCAGCGTCTCAAAAATAGCGGAGTTCCACTCCAGCCGCTCGAGTCAACGATATTGAGAAGAATGTAAAAGTGATACAGTCAAACAAATACATGGTCCATGATGTGTGCGCAAAGATGGCGTGAAGAATTGATGCCGAAGCATTTGTTACAACTCGATCAACAACCACAAACAAATTCAACAAACGGTACTAGCTCTCCAAGCTCTCACCCATTCTAGCTGTTTACCACCGTCTGTGGTAGCGTGTTTGGTAAATTTCAGTGATTTACTAGGACTTATTTAATTCGTATAGAATCTGACTTGAGCATCAATAGTAGCATTATCATGCCACGTGTTTCACTTTCATGCCTTAAAGTGTCATGTAGGAGGCGCGTTTTGACGGGTATAGAATGCAGCATCTGCGAGCAGTGGGCACATAAAACGTGCTCACAACTCTCAATCGCAGTCTATAAACTCTATAGTACCCACAAGAATCTTCTGTGGATCTGCGAAAGCTGCAAAGAGATCGCTAAAACTGCACTTAAAGACAAGCATAATTCCTCGTCTAGAGATAGTGGTATGAGATCGCTTCGCGCAAGCTCCACCACGCTCAAGCCGCCACAAGACCAAGCAAGCAACGTCACTCAAACTACACTCCTTGCCCAGAAGGCCACATTACTGACCTCGAAGGAACCACTAGATCAGTCGTCGCCAAAGGCTTACATCGAGAGCCCCCAAAGAGCTCATGATCGCAAGCAGTTGAAACCAGGGTCACCACCTAGTGAATGAAGGAACATAGCCAGCCCTCGTGACTTAAACACAGTTATCAATAACAACCGTACCGTTGTGGAGGCGCAACACAACCATCATATAAACCAAACCAGCTCAACGGAAGGAGCAGAATACGATGATACACCTCCCGCCAACACCCATCTCCCTGGAAGTATCGCGAACAGAAAAGATCCCACCGGGTGAGCCAATCCCTCACCCAACCCCACTACACGACAGTCCATGGGTGACGATAATGCGTAACTCATCCATATAACGGTGCTAATCATGACCAGGATCTACAAATATTCTCGTCAGGACATGCTACCACTAAAAACTGTGTATTCTGTGCTACTCACTGATTATGTGCTTGGTGAGAGTCATAAAAGCCCTTTGATCAAAAAACGCCGACGGGATGGATGGCAGACTGCACTTACTCGCACACCTGCCAAGATGACTGTGCCACCATTGGTCAGCACCAACGTTCGCTCACTATTCGCAAAGATCTCGGATTTAACCTCTATTCTGAACACACGCATTAATTCCAACACATGTGTTGTTTGTGTGTAAGAAACATGGCTAAACCAAAACATCGAAGACGTTCTCGTGCTAATAGAATAGAATAGAATAGGTTTGATTGCTACCGGCAGGATAGACAGCGAAGTAGGAAAAAAACCGGAAGCGGTGTGGCTACTTACATCAACGTTTCCTGATGTTGCAATTCAGAAGTTATATTTAACTACTCTGAAAAGTGCATTGACTGTTGGTCTGTCCGTTGTCACCCTAAATTTTCTCATCACAAAAGTACTATCATCACCAATGTGTATATATCTCCCTTGTGTACTCGGACCGACATTTCTGCTTTCTTTGATTCCTACATTCCATTTCTAGTTCCATTATTAGATGAAAATCTCCACTTACTTGTTGGTGAGTTCAATCATGCGAGCATTTCTCCCTTGCTTCTGTTTGGTTTATCTGACCTTTCTCATTCTCCTACCAGAGGCAGTTCTGTGCTGGACAGAGTGATCACAAACCACTCCAAATTATTCCTTCTCAAACTAATGGCCCCGGTTTCTACCAGTGACCATAGTATTCTTCTTGTTAGACCTAAGGTATACTCTCGCGTTTCCTATCAAGCATTCACACGTTCTAATCACCCTTTTTGAAATCACTGAGAATGTACAAAAACTGGCCTACAAATCTCAGGACAAGACAGGACAGGACAGGACAGATCACAGGACTCGCGGCGGAACCAGAAGCAGTCCAGTTTCTTGCACCAAATCTCGTCTTGCCTCACTTGTAAAGCACTATTCTGAGTTAATCAGGTTCGAGATAACGTACTTCAATACAATCTTCGCCGCCCAAATTCTGCGAACGAAGAACACCAGGCTCTTATAGCAAGGTATTCGCCTTCTCTGTGGGCAGAACAGAAAACATTCTAATAACTCTGTGGATGTCAACAGCCTCAACGCCGCTTTCATCCACCCGTCAACCGACAGTCAGATTCCCTCATTCCTATGCAATGAATCCAGTTCAGTGCCTTTTTCCAATGACTTAATCTTTAAGCTTCTTCGATCCTGCAAAGTATCCTCAGCTGAAGACCCTGATGGTCTTCCTCCGGTCGATTCCTGATTCTTGGCGTCCAGTGACCATTATTCCGATCCCCA
>UZAN01053287.1:0-10376 GCA_900618425.1 Echinostoma caproni
AATGTAGTCGCAGAAAAAATCAATTGCTTCCTTCCGGAGAGCACTCGTAAGTAGCGAAGTAACGAGCATACGCGCCTGTTTTTTCGTGCCTAGTGATTCTTTCAAGTCCACAAATCCAAATGATTTCTACAGAGATTATTTTGCCAATTCTCTCCTTACTGGCCCAATAGTTTTGGTAAACCGATTTACACCGCCTACAGTTTTATTTCCTAACTTACTTTCCTAACTGTCAGACGGCAGCTTCAAATATCCATGTATCGAAAGCCCACATGGACAGAACTGTAGTGCACTTCAGAAGTTTCTGCCCTGTCGGATGCAAACGTGGTCTGTTGCGTGCTCCATTACGCGGGGTTCACCAACTGTGTAGCCCTTCAGTCTTGCCAAATGAACTGGACGGAATGGTCCAGGCTGTGCTGAGAATCGGTTATCCTCTTATATTCATTCGCAAGTACAGTAGTTCGGTTAACTGAGAGCCCATCTTACTAATCGCTAAGAAAAAGAATGTCTGCATCGAACTACCTATCTCCTCTTTTGACACCCTCCGTGGAACGAAATTGCAATTTCGTTGAATCGCTCGTACTAATCTGGATCAAGAAGACGTTGGTATCACCTCCAACTAATTGTACATTTTTCAATACACCTGCAGTCAGAGGTGCATCGCGGAAGGACGAAATGTCGTCTATCAACTAGAACGGGCAAAATTCTCCCGAGCTATTCGGTTTATTTGTGAAACTTCGGTCACGGAGTCACCATCCCAAAAGTGTTCCGAGTCATTAAGACAAATGCTGTACCATTCACCAGGACAGGCCGAGTGCATGCTAACTGATGTCCCTTCCATACTTGTACTACTACTACTACTGTTGTAATTCCAAAAGGCGGTGCTGGTCGATGATATTCGTTTATTGAGGATTTCAGATGGGATATCACCAATTTGCCATACATAACACCAAACATCTCATTAGAAGCATACCATCACCGTTCCTGGCGGCACATCGAAAAATGCATAGGGCAGTCAGTAGTTATTCCTTCAAACACATCACATGGCCCTCGGTGGTCTTGTGATATTTTTGATTACTGAAACTTACCTACTACTCACAAGTGAGTAATATCTTACAACACTCCTTCCCCGGTGAAAACGAACTCTGCATGCAGCGGGCAATGAGCTCTTTCTTTTGAGATGTCGAACGGGTCCGTTGTTGGTTGACAGTTTCTTGTTACTTCATGATTGATTTCTGGACCCGACCAGTAGGTTGATTTCTGACGACTTTTGGCTTACGGCTCTAGTCCCAGCATCATCCATCGTGTTCACTATGATATGCATACCTCTCGCCAGTTATCTCCGAAAATATATTCACTAGAGTCTTCCGCATCCGTAATCTACCTGAACTTCGCCATTAGAACTTTGAATTTGCTTTGCTGGCAGCTTGCGGCTCACGTTCGTCAACTGTCTTCACTGCTGTATTCGAAACTTGTACTAACTCAGTTGACTGAGGTTCTGCCATAAACACAGCGGCGCATGCGTCAAACAAACACTGCACTTTCTGTCCCCCCATCTCCGTATGGGTCTGGACTGAACAATGATCATTCGTTCCATGGGGAGCCTTCTCTGGGGAAACCGATCTGAACGCAATCAAGGGTTCTATCGGGGACCATTTGCGTTGTGTTTCGGGGCAATTTTTCTGCCAACACTCTGAATCTTCGAGCTCAAAATCTCCATTCTTGAGGGCTCTCTGGTTGGAATCGGTTCGGATCGCTGCCTCCTCTGTTAGTTTCGTGAAAGTTGCCGTACTTACAAAAAGCTGGCTACCAGGACTTTCGGTTGACTGGGCAGGAGTAAATTTCTTCCAGGTGAATTCCCTCAGGACATCCACCAGTTTGAAAGCATCCATGGTTTATGCAGCATTAATTATCCATCTCTTCTCCCACTATTCCTCTGGCACGCTCTCCATGAAGCAATCGAGCAGTAAGTTAGAAAGCGCGACATCATCCAACATTGGAAGCCCTCGACTCAACAGGGTGTGCAGGGCCGCGGCATGCGACAAGGGGTTCACGTGGACTCCGAGCTGCACCGTCCTGAAGCTCCGCAACGCGCGCTGTCGGTCGGCCGGGGTGTCAAAACCCACGATCAGGGCGTCCTTCGCGGCGGCCCACTTCATCTTTTCCGGGCCTCTTCGCACCGCATGCAACACCCGCGCTCGGAGGGCCTTTAACTTACGAGCCGGCTCCGCGACTTCCTCGAAATCCTGCAAGAACGTCTGCATGTCTCCATCCTCGAAGGCATCAGGCCACGGCACCTTCATACTGATCCTGGCGACGGCACCAGTCGTTGTAATTCCAAAAGGCGGTGCTGGCCGAGGATATTCGTTTACTGAAGATCACAGATGGGACAACCGCAATTTGGCATACATGACACAGAAAATCTCATCAGATTGCAGTTCCTTGCTCCACGACGGGTAATGAATGTAGCAATCAATAGTTATTCTCTGAGATACAGTAATTTACCTTCGGTGGTCTTCTTAAACTTTGATAGTCGAAGTAATCACCAACTATGTTACCTACTACTCACAAGTGGGTGGTATCTCACAGCACTACTACTACTACTACTACTTTAACTACGATTACCACAACTACTAATACTGTTGTTAGGTAGTACTCACATTTGTGAGTAGTATGAAAAGGTTTGCGATGGGCTGTTTCTTTCAACTGTCAAAAATGAACAAGACCTGTTTGCTGTTGTTCATCATGGTAACTACAAGAATCCGCCTCTACTGATGGACCGTTCCAATAAGTATCCTGTGTACGTGTGGAAATTCGGAATGCTACTTCTAAACGAGACATTTTCTTTGATGAATGCCAATTTACCGATACCCCGACAGCTATTCATAATAGATAACTGTCCTCGTCCAGATACCTTCTTTTTGTTAATCAACACTACTACAGGGCATCTGCCACTTCTATGCACATGTTTGGATCCCATTTAAACAGATGTAGATGCAATCAGGTTTCCACGCGTTCCAGTGCATGTTTACTTCGTTTCGTCTGCAACACATTATGATCTGCAATCAAATTCTACTCTCCACCGATTCCGTAAAAATTCACATTCGTTCATCTCTGCGTTATTCTCCATTAGAACATGGAGGGTATTGTGCTAGTAATCCCCATTTTATCTCATCCAGGACACCGATTCTGATGAGTACATCAAATTAGAAGCAGGTGAACAAAAGCGATCGTACTGAAAGCTGTAACGCAATGTGGTGTCGGGGAATTAACGGCATTTATGATCGTCCGCGAGTTTGCACAACTATTTGGTGACGGAGTGCTTGGTTCATGAAGATACGGTACATGGCTTTGTTGTTTTCTTTTTTCATTGATTTAAAATGACTATCCTTCAGACTTCATCTTCACGCACAATACTCAATTCATCGATTCCGCTATACACTCGGAAGCACCGGACTCGATTTTCGCCCTTATTAGAGCTCATCAGTGCGGCATATTCACCATTCCACATCACCACTCACAAGTTCGTTGCTGTCGGACCAAACGAACTGACTGACTGTCACTGAAGACGATACTTGAATAGACATGAATTGGCAATTGGGTTCAGCCATGGTATGAGCTGGTTGGTACAGTGGTAACGCGCACACCTTCCATGTGGTTGGTCCGGAGTTCAAATCCATGACGGGACGGTGGATATGCATTACTGAAGAGCTCTGATAAGAGCGAAACTCGAGTCCAGTGCTTCTAAGTGTATGACTGAATCGATAAACCGAGGATTGTGCATGAAGGTGCATTCCAAAGGATAATCAGTTCAAATCAGTAAAAATCAATTGTCCCACACCACTACTCACAAGTAACTGTAAGTTGAATGCATGTTGTTGTGGTTGCTGTTGTTTACCTAAATACGCGACACGGTAGATACAATAATTCTTCGTTCTTGGTCACGATCAACTTTTATTCGTCCAGCGATCTCCAACATTCGGAAAGTTTAACTAATGTGTTTCATATTTCTACGAAAATCCATCAATAGAACTGATTAACAGCTCACAATCTACAACAGTGAACTGTTTCCACAATGGTCATCTAAATCAGAGGTTGAATCCAGAACGTCAATCGATTCCGATAACAGTTTATGCTTCATCATCTTGTCAACCTCTCGACTAGGATCATACGATTACACTCATAACGAAAAAATTCTGTATCTGTATCTGAAAGCTCAGTACCTTTGAAACTTGAATCCTAATTGAATTGTGTGACACGGCAGAATTCCAGACGTTGCACGTTGCACTCTTCCATGCTGGTCACAACCGAACATCTCGTATCAAGTTCCTCAATTTATGGACACCTACTGAACTCGCACACACTTATGTCCGCTTCCCCGGGTTCTCTAAATCATTCAGTTTTCGCGGTACTTTGATCAGAAGTAGGGAGCGAGGGAGAGAGAAACATCAATCATGTGATTTCAGCACATGTTTAATACTTAAAACTGAACTATTTGATTTAAATAATTTAAGAAAATCGATTAGAATTTTACAGCGCAACCGAATAACACTCAGTATGCCAACAGGACGTTGTAGCAAGTGTGTCTTACTGAGAATCAAGCATCTCTTTCCCAAAGGTGAATCTGGACATAGTTCGGATCCCGTGATCCCCGATTAGTCTTAAATAAAATCTTAAATAAAAATGAAATGTAGCCACAAATATGACGTTTACGTGAGACGAAGGTGATTTTATTTGGAAATATTACTTTGGATAGGAGGCGAATCATTATCCTGAATCCAAATCACGATGGAGAAAAATAACTTTCTCTATTAACTTGACACTAATTAAGTGAACAAATAGTCAGTGACCACAATGTGAGTGAATATAAACTACGGGGACAAATACATAAAATGACATTATTACAGAATACCCAGCAATTTAATTGACAAATTGAGTGAAGGAAATATACACGATGACTTATCCTCATCTCGAATAAGGACAGTTTATCATGACGAAATCAATAGGGTGATATATTTGACTATATTTGTATGTGGAAGATACTCACTAAAACACCGAAATTGTGCATGATCTATAGAAGTTAAGAATATCCAATATCTGTGACGGATAACGGATCATATTTTATCGATCGGTTTGATTTCCAAGTTGCAATTTGAGTGCTGCGTAAATAATTAGTATATCTTGCACTTATATGAGAAATCCATTGATGGTAGTCAATTCATGTTTTGTGGACTGCAAACACTGGGTGAGGTCCTCCTTGAACTTGAACTTTTTTGACATATTTGGACTGTCAATCGTTCGGTTAGGCTCAAAGTAAACCAGACTGTACTAGGCTGTCCGAAGACCATTGCTTTTTTATTCTCAATGAAGGAAGATATCAAAATGTGAATATATTCTCAACGTTTCTATATAACTTTAGATGAGAGTCCCTGTATCAAAGTCAGTGTAAGTAGTATAAGGATGGTGGAACAATACTGTTATTCTTTAGTCCTTTATACCACGCTTGTTTATAATAATGATCATTTTACTTCCACCTATTAGATATAAAAAGAAAAGAAAACCAACATTTGGAAAGAGGAAAGGCTGGTACACAAAACTGGGAATGTAAGGTGATAGCGGTAGGGTTTGAACAGACGAACTACAAAGCGATGGGCGGACTAGGTAAAACGCTTAATCTCCACCTACCAAGCCGGTGTGTATGCGTATACACTGTTTACCAGAGAATCGATTAACTGATCTGACGTTCGAAATCCACTTAAGCTAAAATCGAATCCGTCTTTCCTCGACATGATTTCATCCAGTATTACTTGACTGATTGTCAAAGTTAGGACCGCATAGATTAGGCTGTCGCAGGTCAATCCAGAGAACCTTAGTGAAAAGATTTTCATTGTGACATCCAATTGACCCATCGGATTTGCAGACATCTGTAATTCACTATCGAGACTTTAAGATGTCCGGTCGTATGATATGAGCCTTTGGTTGCATCAATGTGTATAAACATAAATGATCAATGATCATTACATCCCTTTTTACATACTACATACATTATACGCACGGTACATGATGTAAAATGTAAACTATCTGAATTGTCTACCGGTTCCTTGTAACATTCTGAGAAGCAGTCAGTAACCATACAAAAAGTAGTATTCGGGTTTCCCCAAAATTATACTATGTGAGTCGCTGATTGCAATTTCCCAATTCGTGATTTGTTTATCAGCTCTGTTATTTTTTTAAGACTCACGCTTCTCCTCTGATTCGAGATAGTTTACTATGTTTTGTTTAGGCATGCATATTAGGGTATCCTCCGTACATCATTCGGTGAATTTATACACTCCTAATAAAACAGATGTACACAGCCTCCAATTGGTGTTGTTGGTGATGTGAGATGAAGTTCACACTTGGACTCGTAATAACCATCAGTGATTAAAATTGTCCTAACGGTGGACCTACACTGCTGATGAGCTCCCATTAGAGCGAAACTCGTAAATAGTGCTTCCCGAATATACGGTGGACTGCAAGAACGGAGGAATTTTGTGTGAAGGTGAAATCTGAAGGATGGTCAAACCAAATCAGTACATTACCTTTGACTGAAAGCCTGTGTATAACTTGCTAGAGCTTCAAGACAAATATATATATACAGCCACGAATGTACTCCTAAACGCTTGGGATAGATTTATTCTTAACCAAAGCTTAGTTTCGTTCTACTGAAAAGTATTGTACAAAGAGAATCCATAGAGCGTGTTGGTTCATCTGCGAAAACATCAACTTATCCTCCCTATTGTGGTTTGTGAACACGTCATCAAAGTTTACCTCACTTATTTCGGCAGAGAATCGTTATATATGTCTCGACGAGGTTGATACATACTGTGTGTACTCAAGATGAGAATCGGTCTGATCAGCTGCCCGGTGGCCGAGTCGGAAGTACTATTGCGTTTTACTTGTAAGTCCCCGGGTTCAAACCCATTTGGTTCGATGAATTTGCACTGGTGATGGGACCCGACCAGGTAGAAACAGCTGTCCAGTGCTTCCCAGCTTTTCAGCTCATGCCTCATTTACACAACGTATTCATCATATTAACACTTATCTATCTTATCGGAAAACAATGCGGATTGGATTGGACTGGTCATCTAGATAGGCTCTTGAGAGAAATGGTATCAGATCAACATGGTCGATTTCAATCCGATATCGTGCACATTCTCTGTTGCTCTGCTTCGTTTTACTTCCAGTCACGTCTCTACCACAAAATATAGCTTGGAACTGCTTTCCCCCGGGAGGGTATGTCACATTCGCACCACTCACGGTTGTCAAGACGTCCGTACACGTACACAAGCCCATGTGTAACCTAGAGTTCGGAATCGGTGCGTTCGGTGATTAGCATATTTGAGCTTGCTCTGAAGTTGCGCGTACACGTCCCTCCTTGTTCATGCTTTGCATCGCAAACGAGTCTCCCCGTCCACACACACACACCGGGCCTCTTGTCTCGCATCTGTTGTGCACGAGGCCAGACCGACAAGACAAAACGAAGCGATGTGAAGCGTCACATCCACGTGTGTGTGCGTGTGTGTGTGTATGTGTGCGTGCACATACATATAAATAGCGAGCTTTGGTGCATTCAGTGACGGTTACGAATTATGCATGCAAATTTCGCCTTGTTCTCTGTACCATTTGGTATTTGGCTTCACAAAATGGCTCGACCGACAAACGAGCCCCAACAAACGAATCAACCCTTGTGAATCACTTAACCTTGCTCCGGAAGAATGAAAACGGTGCGCGCTAATGGAACAACCCTAGTTACCAGAAGTATCAGTAATAAACACCAGAACCGTGAGGCCTACTATTCAACGTTGTCTAGGATTCCACCAGACCAGATTGCGCGTGCACAGGAATTGCAAAGTTTGCGAAAGTGAAGCTAACCGATGCAGGGTGGTTTTTGTTAAATTTATTCTCACAGAGAATCGATTGTATCAAACCTCAGTTTTGTAAGCAATTAAAATCTACTTAAAACCGAGTCGAAATTACCAGGGCTGGGGTAATTCAATCGGCTTTGTGTAATACAATCCCCCGTTTTATCGCACCGCAATACAGTGTTAGAAACGGTACATATAGCCGGTCAGCGACATACCTAACTAATAACATGATGTACGAAAAGGGTCACAACAATGGGGGTTCGTTTATTGAATGAACTCAATTGGAATAAAAGTATTTATATAGAAACAACTGTCACTTCTTTTGCACTATACCATCCAACCAGTGTTAGTGTTCATGCCACATGGTGCCATCCACTGCATCACAGTCAATCGAATTGGTCTATATCATTCGCTTCTCATTGACTGTCAGAAAATTGGAACCGGAGATTTCCAGGGTATCTCGCTACCTGGCAATGTCCGGTCATCACATGCACAAATCACTTATAGCTTTATAGTATTTTAATACGAATCGTTTCCCGTAGTGGAAGTGGCGAGTATTCAAGTCAAGTCAAGTCAAAACAAGTATTTGTTTTATGCACCCCGAAAGGTGAATATTCAACAGCCACATAGTCAACCAACAATTATCGAACAAAATTATAGCAGAATTGAGGTCTGCAAAGAGAAAAGAAAACAATTCACGACATGAGTGAGTTAAGTTCCGAAGCGATGCGTTCCGAGTGGACAAGAAATCGGGCAAGGTAAGGCATCACAGAAGATCCATAGGCGGTCGAACCAGAAAATATACCGTTATAGCAGGATGGGGTGGAAGAGGAGGATACACACTTAAAAAGATCTTAATGTGACGGATTTATAGGATTGTCACCACTGAACAGCAAGCCTTCGTTACTATGGGGTTCGCTTTGTCTGTTGTTTATCACATACTGCTGTTTTAAAAACAATTGAATATAAAACGTTTTCTGGAGTGAAAGCAGTGAGTACCTGTTAAACAGTCAGTATTTTCAGTATCCTCCATCTCTTTGCTACTCTCGTTTGTCAGTTTACTTCTACAGTGTCTTCACCATGACTCGGGAAATTTGGCGGTCGGAAATCTGGTAAGCGAATCAGCTTTTTGTTGACCAACCGAATTAGCCTGTACATTTGCAAATTGGCTGTGCCCCTAAGAGTTAAAAAGTTTCCAACCTATCCGGTTTCATCGGTTTCGATCAAGACATCAAAACCCAGTTACAGGGATGAGCTAGCAAGCAGTAGATGAAATAATTTGTCCCGTACCTGGATGCAATCTTGAAACATATTTTGCTCCAGGTTTAATCTATACATCCTCTTTCCCTTTAGTGTTGTTATTGTTGTTGCTATAGCACCATATTTGTTCACAAACCGCCTGTATAAAGGTTGTGCAACATAACAGGGCGATAGCAACACCTGAATTATGAACTGAGGGGATGATACTTCAAACTGTTACCATAGCAGCGCTCTTGAATACAGTACGAATAAATATGATGCGAGAATGCAAACAATCGATTTTGTTTACAGTCTCACTCAAACAGTCAAAGACCATGAATGAGGTGTTTAACATCCCACGAAGTCCGTCAATCTCTTGTGCCTCTCAGAGGAAGTAGCTTGCAGGTTGAATGAAGCAGCAGTGTGGAAGTATGCAATTTTGACTTCAGTGAGGCGTTCGACTCCGTGAACCATCAAGCTGAAAGCCGGCGGCATAGAGCGACAGATATATAGCTGGATACCTAACTTCCTGAATAAGAGAACTGTCTACGTAACAGTAGGTAACTCTATTTCCAATCTGAGGAACGTCACGAGTGAAGCACCTCTAGGATCTGTACTAGGACCCATCCTATTCTTACTACTTATATATGATCTAGTCTTAACGCTGCAGTCACCTAGCTTTCGCTTCGCAGACGATGTGAAGGTGGCAGGGTCAAAGGAGAGACAAGATCTGGCCAGGGATATTGCTGCAGTCCTAAGCAGGGCCCTCAAGTGGGACTTACCACTGATTGCTGTGAAAAGCCACCTGCTGTCACAGTATGAAACGAGCTAAGTCCCTTCATTATGGAGGCGGCGAAGGATGTAAAAGACCTTGGAATTTTGGTAACAGCTGATTTCAGATGGTCGGCTCAATGTGTTGGAGCGGCATGAAAATCCAGGAGTGATATATTCTGGCCAAGGTCCACGGTGTCATACCGTAAGCCTAAGGTATTCATACCTCTGTACAAGGCCCTAGTCAGACCCCATTTAGAGTACCGTGTCCAGGCATAGTGGCCCTTGTTCATAAAGGATGCCGCTTATTTAGAGCGCGTNCGTTCAACGGCTAGCAACCAGAATTTTTGAGAGACAGCAGGGCAATGACTATAGGCAAAGGCTTCGAGACATTGATCTATTAACTCTGGAAAAGAGAAAGTTCCGGGGAGTTATGATAGAACATTTGAGATAGTGAAAGGA
>UZAN01053289.1:0-16691 GCA_900618425.1 Echinostoma caproni
TAGATGCAATACTGAATCGAGAATATCGGCAGTCAACCAAGTGTCGGTAATGGCGACAAGATCCCACGGACCAGTCTGTACGCTTATTTGAACCTCAGGGAGTTTGTTAAAGAAGCCTTGTGCGTTTGTGTAAAAACAAGCTAGGGAGCGACTGTTTAGGAATCCCGAGTAGCTTCTTGTCATCCTGAGGACAAATCTTGGTTGAAGTGTCAGCATGAACATGCAATAACCGTTTGTCATTTGTCAGTTTTAGTTAGCTATGAATTTGGTGTATACTGCAGCCAGTGGACTCGTACTGTTATTTGATGCAGACACTTGATCGTGACGAGAACGGGTTAAAGACACTATTGATAGTTAAACACCGTTGTGTTACACAAGTCCGGTCAGACAACCTGACGAACAATATCAAGGCTAGTCGAATGGAATTGAGAAACCAGTGACCCTGAACGTGGTTTGCTCGTGGATGGGTCCATACTACGTTGCGATTTGACACGTGACTACCGCACGTGAGTGTCTGTCTACCGGCCATCAGCTGATACCGGATTCCTTGATATCCTTGTCTCTCACTCTCTCCCGCTTTCTGTCTGTCCATGCATATCACCTCATATGATAGACTGTACATATTGTAGTGTGATTCTCCACCAGTCCCGCCTGATGGATGTAGAGTTTACCGATAAGCAACAAAATAATCATTCAACTCTGTTCTGTCCAACTCGAACTTAAAGATCATACTAAGGTAGGGAGGCTTTGCTCGTATAATGTATTATCACTGGACCATATTGTTTTTAAAAATAATGATTTATCACCTTTCGTCTTTTGTCGTCTGTTCACAACATTCGCTTTCGTGGATGCCGCTCATCCACTGTATAGAGAAAACTATCCCCTCTTTCTGTGTTTGTGATAGATAAAATTTTCAGATTCCACCTTGGAAAACAACTAGGGCTGAACCGTATCAAAGACGTAGTGACGACCAGCTAGAAAGAACCATATATTTTCTGGTACGACTCGATAGGTTAACCTCTTAAAGTTGATGCCAACTGGATGGATAAGTGATATAAACAATAGTCGATGCAATTGGGAGTGTGATGATTGAAAAAGTTTACTGGTCACAGGACTAACCGTCAGTTCGAGCGCATCCATGAGCATCAGTTTGGTTGAGGTGTAGAAGACTGATTATGTCACTTACCAGTGTTGTCAATTAGCACCTTGTGGATACTGAGCGCACCCGAAAGGGATCCGAATCCCCACGACTATGCTGCGTTTGAATTGGGGCCGTCTAGGTAATTGCGGTTTCTAGCCCCCACGGAGATAGTCGGTTTGCATCTTCATCCCCCCCCCCCCCGGGTGTGTGTTCTAAGGCAACTTGTGCAAACACTTAGGCTGCCATGACCGGATCAACGACGCATGACGGCTCTCCAAGCGAATATAAATAATTGTTAACGATCTCCACATTCAAGGTGGGGTATAATTCAAAATTTTGAATATTCCAACTATCATTTGGGCCTTTCGTTAACCTACATCTGTGATTATTCATATGAATAACGTATGGTCTTACTGCGTGCTTGCTAACCTCATCATATTCTCCTCATGTGCTCTATTTTCACTGTTTGGCCAAATCCGTGTAGGTAGAATGATGATGTTGGGTAGCTGACCTTTGACCCATCCTACACTGAAAAAAAAACATCACATTATTTGCCCAGGGTTCCGGTTCCAATTGCATGACGCGAACAAATGTAGGGCTTTAAGAGAGAGCACAATCAAAGCTGGTTTGCACGAGTTGTACCAAGGCAGATTTCGCTGCATCACAATTAGTACGGGAAAACCGGTCAATCGGTTGACTGTGTATCATGTTACATGCGAATACGACAGGAACGGATGATCACACGTTTGACACCTCCAGAGAGGGTTAGTATGACGGACAGTTCATTTCGTACAAACAGTCCAGGTTTCTGTCGCCCAGCTGTACAAGACTGCACGACCCTGAGAAGCCAAGTCATTTGGTCGGGGTCGGACCAGGATTAGTCATCAATGGATGTCGAGCGACAGACGACGCAGTTTATTTGTGTGATTGGTGTAAGGGTGGTGGCCGATAATGATGCAACATGGTTGAGCGTGCTTGTGTTCGTCGTGGGCGATACGTGTTTCGGACTGAAAGGTCACATTTGAGAATGATCGTTTATCATGTGATTCGGTCTATCGGCTTTCGATTTGGCATGGATTGTATGCTTTGTGTGTATGCTGTTCCACCAGAACGGTCGACAACGGGAATGCGGTAGATGTAATTTATCTGGACTGCTAGAAAGCATTTGTTCGGGTAAACCACCAAATTTTGTTAGAGAATCTCTATAATTACGGTATCCGGGGTCTCGTGCTTCAATGGATTATAGCATTCTTCCGACAACGGATCATATTAGTTCGTGTTTCTGATTTCCCAACCAGTTCTGTCAACGTTAGTCGCGGTGTTCCACAAGGGTCTGCACTTGGTCCCCAAATTTTCCACGCATTCATAAATGTTCTAGGGCCAAAAACAATGCTGTCTACAGACGACGCCAAAATCTGGATTACAGTAACAGAACCCGATAACTTGCTATCACTTCAAGAAACACTTAACGCAGCTTATCAGTGGTCTGCGGAGAAAGACATTGAATTTAATGTTTCTAAATGCAAAGTACTATCCTTAAGTCACAAGAGAAGATTCTCGTATTTCCTCGGGAATCACCACCTGCCACATGCCTTAAATGCGAAGGACTTACGTATAATTATTCAAGAGAACTTCCGTCGCTGCTTAAGCGAGTCTTTGGTCGAATTGAATCAATGTCATTCCCACGTTTTCTATCATGGTACATTCTACCGTACACAGAGTACCCCATCCAGGTTTGGAGGCCATGGTTACAACGTGATCGTGCTGGAGCTTCCGCAAAGGATTGGCACCAAGATTGTCAAGCGGTTGAACTACCTCACCTATGAGGAGAGATTACGATCATGGGGATGATATTCGGCTCAGTATCGCCGAATTAGGAGAGATGTGATTTTGCGTATGAAATACCGCAGAACCCAAATCATCAATGTTGGCTACTACTCACGTTGTCGAACAACATACATCTTAGGTAACATCGCTTCAAATTACTGATTCCATAATCTCCACTGGGATACCGGTGCAACTCTTTTGCAGTCAGAGTATGCTTGCAACATCCTTCCATCTCACGTCGTTTGTGCACCAAATATTGAATCTGTCAAACAGAGACTCAATGAAGCTCTGGCACACATCGCATTCGTACACAACTAAAAACCTTAAGTTCGTTGAAGATCTGTTAGTGATTATCTCCTACCCCGAGCTTTATGTGACATTCCGGTATCTTTTTGCCGAGAAACGATTAAACTATGTACAATCCTATGGGGACAAGAGAAGTCCTAGCTTGGACGTAATTTCCATTCTCAATCTTTGACTTTAATTGCCTGTTTGCTCTGTCAAATGAGGCTATCACATTCGCTTAATTCAAACCTTGATTTTCATTCAAGAGCCATACAACCGCAGTGCGCGAGTGCCTCTTTCATCTCATCTATCATTAGTTTGTTGTTTGTGGACTGGCCATTGAAAGAAAGCCGGTTCGGTGACTTCATTTTGTTTTAAACTTTGTGGAAACCATTTTTGTGCTTTGTCAGTCTTGGTCATTAGGAATGCCATCCCCCTCCCAACACACTCCGGAATATTCTGGCCTATTGATTCATAGTTCTTAACACAAAATTTCTCTAATTTCCGAATCGATGCTCAAGATCGTGTTTTTTCCTCATCAGGCAAAGTTCAGCCAAGTCAACCTTAATCTCAGTTCTTCGCTTACGATTTCCCGAATTCACGATTTTTCTTCGAATTCTAATGTTTTATTAATGTACATGATGTGATTTGCTATATATATAAACTAATGTGAGAAACATTATGTAACCGCCCTACCGAAGGAGGGAGAGTCAGTTGCATGGTAATTTGCAGTTAGCAATCAACGCACACAGGAGTCAAGTGATTGTATGTCCTTGGGAGAGAGAGAGAGAGCACGCTCACAAGGGACAGTAGAAATAAAATACATGGAAGATCAGATGTGTGCATACAGGATCAATTTCTTGTTTCACGTACCATAGTTCATGGCCCATTTTCATCCATACGTTTTTACAGAAATCAATATATTCACAAGCCCATTCTCATTAGTAGACTCCAGCCGCACGGTGCGAATCCAGTCCTATAACTCGGAACGACATCTACTGTGTTCGAATAATTCAAATTTGGAACTAGTTCACCTCGTATTTGACCCCATCCTTACCCTCTTTTGACTCTGTTCATTAATTTATTTCCAGTGTATTGAATGACAGAAGTGCAATCAATATAAACAGTCACTTGCTGAATGTGAGATTCTAACGCCCCGCGCAATGTGCTCAAGTAGTGTGGAGAATACGTAACTCATCAGATTAATAGCACATTTGCGGCTTAATGTACTGAAAATCGGAAGGTAATGTTTGCTGAATGAATGGCTATGGTGTGAAGGTCGAGGGTGACCAAACTATGACCTGACATGTCGACCTTGAAAAGAGATGCCCGTCATATAGGTTGTGTTATTACGCTCCTCTTTTTGAGGACCCCATGACGTCATCAATGGCTAGAGATGTTGGGTGATAAGAATGTGCAGTAATAGTAATGGATACAAATCAGAAAAAGGAATCACAATCTAAATACGGCATCTTACTGGTAATTGTATGCCAACATCTATCGACACCGAGAGTTAGAAATAAGGTTGCAGAAGTAGTGATTCGTTCATTGCAAGAAATCATTGCGAATAAACGATTTATTATTGACGGGAAAACATTGACCAATCTTAGTTCATGTTCTGCAGGGCACATGATTCTTATTTGAACCAGGTGGATTACAATTGGTCTAGAAAACCGGCTCCTCATCGGTGTATTGGCTCGATCCTTTGCTGTCCCCATCACGGCATTTTGGGTCACCACAGGTATAGTGTCATAACAGTGGTACCGGTGCACTTGCTCACTTTCTATGCCATATAATTCTTTCTTATTGGTAGACTAAACAGGTAAGCGCAAGGTGGCAAGCTGCCCTAACGCACCACAATACGAAGTTGATGGTTATGCAAACTCAGACATGCGATCTGATGAGATCGATCTTTTGATGACTACTAGCCCTATCTGACCACGGAGACCGTGAAAACATCTTGGCTCCAATTAACCATCTACGGTATGTGGATTAGGCTCACTGTTGTTTGTGCATATCAACCGACTCGGTGAAAGAAATTCAGCACTACTACCATCTGTTTCAATCGGTGAGAAAACTTCCAGGGGTTCACATTTTTGTTGTTAGGGTATGTACACTCTGGTTTCGGTGTGCATACTCCTACTCGCCCAAAACCCGCATAAAGTTTGCCGCATAAGCAGAGGCGCGAGGGTGGATCACTTTCACTAGAAGTGCACATGCACATTCGTCATCGATAACCGAGGCACCTATCTATCCGGTGTGGAAACATCGTTTGTTCCACGGAACGATTAAGACAATCAATAAAATATGATTGATTTTTTAAAATATTGTTATCCCCCTACCTTCACGTGCAATACTATATGGTAATCTCCTCCGATTTACGAATTCCTCTAAAATGGTTGGAAGAAAACTTTTCTCAAGAATCATGAATGTATCAAATTCTTCAAGATATCTCAGTCCCGTTTCAGATTTCTTCAGGACTAACACTGAATGAGAAGACTTCACTCAGATCATACTGGGTTTATATTGGGCTCATTTCGTAATATGATTCCTGAACTATCATGCTGAAAGGGAGAACTGCATGCTTGCACCAATTCATTCGCATTTTGGCATAATAACCATTTATATTCCACCCGAACAAATTAGTTATCTCAGTAAGCGCCAAATCATTGTAGGAGTGTAAATGATTCGGGAGTTATTCCCGCTCACGAAACACTCGGTTCTCCGTTCGTTTTTTGTAGTTCAATGAGTACATACTCGAATCGAATGGGTCAATGTTTTGATTTCAAAGGGGGCTGGGTGCACGGGAATATAGAAGATTCACAAACGATGCCAGTCATATCACTGAGGGAGAATTCTGTTTTATCGCTTTGACAAACATACGGTATGTGTGTGTCTGTGTGTCAAGGGGAATGGGGGTGGTAGATAACAAAATGACGAGCATCTGTTCGAACGGTGACTGTGATCACGTGGTCAAGGTCATCATTTCCGTGACTCGAAAGTTTCACTACCGCCGCCGACCTTCCAGCCTCTCCCTTCCCACCCAATTTGTTTGTCCCCAGACCGAGTTGAATTGGTCACAACCTCCACTGGAAAGTTGATTGTATGATTTTATACTCGATGAATAGAAAAGCAGAATTACAAAATGTACTACGTGCGTGCTTCTTACTGAGACGAGATAATCCCTGAAAAGCAAAAACACTGTTTCAGGTAAATCCACCTCATAAGCAATGTGAACCGTCCTAGATCACAGAAAGCCAATCGATTTCCTTTAAATTTTCGCTCAATTCTGTTTGACAATGATTTTTCCGGTTCCCATAAAAGTACGTTTCATTTCACATTGCCAATCGATTTCTCGTCAACTCAGTGTGTGTTCTGTTTCAAAGTTCACTCGGCTGTTATTCTAAATTGCATTTGGGACAGCAAAGTGAATTCCTTCGCCTAATCTCACCGATTGGAGTAATTCAGAAATGATTAAAAGCGAAGTACCATCGATCCGATCTAGACATGACAATTAGGGTCGGGTCGATGGTCTAAGATCGATCATCCGGTTCGCTTGATTTTCATCGATCGGAGCTACTTTTTCAGTACACATCCACCAGTCCCACGCGAATACAACCTACTAGTTGTCATTCAGATTTTTAGTCTGAATTAATGTGATAATCGGAATAGTACTGAATGTAGAAATATGAGAACCCGTACTGTACTGCTCAGAACTGAATTGGCTCCAACCCAAACTGCGGACACCAATGAAATACACGAGGAATTGATAGCAGCAAATTCTTATCTTTATTGATGGATTTAGATCATGTTTTATAGAAGGTAATAGTCCATATGATTGGTTGAACGAGCATCCTCTAATCACGTAACCGTTTGCACCGATGTATCATATGTGCTAACTCGGATGTCATGTTCGCATGGTGTACCATTGGCCGGGCTTCCTGAACGGTGATTGAATGACATGAAACTGTACCTAGTTGTGCATGGATTGCGGTCACGGAAGTCTAGATCACCACAAATAGTTCTGGCGAAATAAACAAAATTAGGTATCACAATCGTATCAAACAGGTTGTGTTGTCTTGTCATATGATACTGCAGCCTCCCAAATGTGATCTGAAGTTCAGTGACTTATTTATAGTTCATTTCTTTAAATAATTACAGAATGCTGTTCCCCGTTGTTCCGACTGTTCTTGTGTACAAATACGACAGAGCAATTGCTTTCTATCCGTGTATAAACCACGTGATCCTATGGATCTGTTATGAATAATTTGCGGACACGCCTGACGAAAACATTTATCATGATCCTTATTTACAAAATTTTTGTATTCGGCTGTTTCTACCAGTATGATTCGTCCTCAATTTTACGGTTTACAGAGTAGAGAGAAAGCAGTGTCTCCTAAATAGATACGACCATCGTTTTGATGCGAAATGTTGCTTATGTGGCAAAGGATTGTGGGATTCCTGTTATTCGCGAGCGGCAAGACCAATGTGCTCTGCCCAGTGTCAACCATGCGCTTGTTCTCTGACAGTATGACTATTTTCGGAACACTGGGTTTCATTTTGCGAAATTTGTCTTCTTTCATGTTCTTTCTGCCAGTCTATCAGCGAATCTCGTTTCACGAGAGATTTTTCAACGACAGCCAGGCAAAAGACAACACTGTGCGGGTGTTTACTGGAAGCTCAAGAAAACTTAATTTTCTAATGGAAAAGTGTGATAAATCGATAGGGTTGTGCACAGCTTGGATTTTTCCAGAATAAAAAAATACGAGAAGCGTATGGAGCAATCAGATTATAGTATTCTGAGTTCCATCAGTCCAGTACCATCGAGAAGACACCGGTGAGTTCGGGAGACAGTGGTCGGGCCAAATCCATTTTCCATTGATTTCAAACATTTCCACTTTCTGTAATAACATTGATAGAGAAAGAGTCAAATGCTAAAGAATAGTCAGAACAAACCCTGAACAGACTTAACAGAGTTATTATTAGACCTAGTGACAAATTAGAATAGAGTAGAGACTGCGTCCAAAGTAGATCTGTTAGGCTTATATGCAAAATGCAATGAATCATTGGAAATATTCATAGGCTGCTGAAGGCGTGTGAGGATAGTTTTTTGCAGTCAAGTTAAAGACTGATGCTACGGCCATAGGACGATAATGTTTGGAGAGGATAAAAATTCGGGGTTTTGGGGGATTGGTATGAATGTGACCGTCCTCCAATATTCTGGGACGTCTTGCCATAGATGTGTGCTGTTTCCCGTCCTCAGAATTCCGTCAGAGAATCATTCATCTAATATCTATTTATTTCGGTTTTTATAAACCGGGATAAGTGTCTGACGGCTGAAGCATTATGGGACTTTTGTCTTCATATTAGTGGAGAGATTATTCACATGAGTGAATAGGGGAACAGAGGTGAATAGTGACGAAGAAGATGAAAACAATAAAGAAGCCTTTCTAAGAGAAGAGGTGCAATTTGGGTTGGGAAGTCGCAAAAGCGACGGGTAATGTGGTCAGATCGAGAGAATAGTTTATGTATAGGCATAATACAAATATACTTTGGATCGGCTAGGAGTAGACAGCGGTAGTTGCTCGGAACTACTCGGAAAAATAAAATTTGGGTGGTTTGTGATTAATCTGTCCAGTTTAGAGTTACCCCTTGTGAGTTAGTGACGAAGATCGGTGATAACTAATGATAGAAGGAGACGAGTACGAGTATGGTTAAACTGCTGAACGTTTATGTAGAAGTTGCCGTCCAAAAGCGTGTGGGAATAAAAGATTTACATTACTCGTAGTTTGAAACACGATCTGATTGTGTCCAGGAAAGCGCTATGGACAAGTTTGTGAAAGTTGTGGGAGTAAAACGGAGAAATAGTGGGTCACATTACACATTTGAGCATGCAATACCTTTTGAAGCGATACTAAAAAGTAACATGGGACCTGACACACCAAGAAACATTGGAATATATGTCCTGTATATCGTTATGCAGCTAGAATCCTTGTACATAATCAGGTGAAACATTTGGTATCGGTCACAACGGGTGGGCCTACGAGCTTTCTCTGACACAGGGAAGTTTGGTATCGATTCTCAGGCAAACGACTGCGCTCTTGGGGGGTTCCAGAGGTCCTTCGGAACGGAGGGAATGTGTTCGAAGCGAGAATTTGAGCGCTCTTTGGGAGTAGGCTCCGGTAGGGTGCAATAATAGTAGTCTAATGTCAGTAATCTGTCAAATATTCCGTTAATTTTCACCCGCTCAGATCGATTGATTGAAATTAAACTGTGAAAACATTCATTCGATCAGTTTTACACGAAACAGGGAATCGAAATACACAGCAGTACTGTTCTTGTGACCTGGATGGGTCTGACTAGCGGTGCGTTTCCATTGATCCAACTAAGGATTGAACTCCAACCTTACTAGTGGAACGCAAGCACAATACGCACTTGACCAAGCCCGGGCACCTGATCGGACTGCCTTGTCCATATACGATATGGTACAGTCCGTCTCTGCAAGCCTGTTGTGACTATCGAACACCGCTTACTTCAGTCTTTGACCACCACAGGATTACAACTCCGACAGAAATCTTCCGAAATTGAATAAATGCAAGATGGGAATGGTGAACGATTTGATTCCATTGTAAATGGTTGATCGTTGATTTCCAGTTCACTTTACCTTTGCTCCGTGAATGACGAAATTAGTCCCAAAACTTGCTTTCTACTTTTTTAAACTGATCTATCGATCCAAGCTTGGTGTGGTTTCTACCAATGTGCAGGTAGACAAATTTCGTTTCATGGAGTGTTACACAAACAGTTTGTGTCTGAACTGCGTTGTGAATACATTTGGTAAAATAAATCTGGTTCGGAAGCACGGGAAAATTTGAATTAATGAAAAAAGTTAATTTTACGGTAGCAAGCTTGGATTAGCCCATTCGATTGCTGAGAGGCATCAGGCACTCTTGGGTGTGGTTTTCACTCCTTGGGTTATCACAAACATTTCCATCGCATATAAATACATGAAGCTGTGGGGAATCAACGATCTCCTATGGAATGAAACCCACACCCAAGAGTGCCTGGTACCTCTTAACAAACAAATGGGCTAATCCAAGCTTGCTACCGCGAAATCGATTCAGCCATTCGCACAAGGTGATAACCGTCGACCGGGTAGCTCAAGGGTAAGGGTTTGAAGTCCCAGCCCGAAAGTTCACAGTTCGCTTCCTGACAGGGACACAAAATGTATGCATTGCTGACGAGTCCCGAACAGGACGAAACAACAGTCCAGTGGTCTTTGTCGGTTATCAAAAACCTTTTCATCGCACGTAAATGATGAAAAAATTGCCTGTTAGACTGCTTTGTCACTGGATGAGTTGTCACAGTTTGACAAAAGTTTTATAAATAAACACTCACTGTAAATGACATTTGTGAGTTCATGTAAAACAATAGAACGAAATTACACTAAAGGTATTAAGTAAACTCGAGCAACAACGTGACACTTTCATCACATTTGTTCCTCCCAACGCGAAGTTTTTTGAGACTCATTCACGTAATCGAATGGAGTATTGATCCACATCAGACGCAATATATCTGTACTAATATCAACTTCTGTTTTTGTTTTCAATAGTCAAATAGCGTTAAAATGTGGGCCGTTAGATCAGCTTTCTCCGCACGCTGTATTACTCGTTGACCACCAGTGAGATAAACCCAATACGAAACGGATGTGTGACACGATTTGAATTTGTTGGTAAAATTAATACATGCTCTCCTTTGTTATATGTTCGATAACGGCTTCATATGAGGTGATCTCAGCTGCAGTTCATATTGAGTCATCATTTTTCAAACGTTGATGTAAGAAAATATCGGTTTATCCGCCCGGACTGTACTTCATATTGGTTGTGTGTAACTATACTCAGCTACGATTAAATTGAACCAACGTCTTGCTTTGATGTGATCGGATTTTCACCTCTTGGTTTATGTCTTCACAGAGATATCCCTTTGGTTTGGCAATAAATTGAGCACTTGCATAAGTCAGGAACTGGGTCGTCGCATTCATGAGCTTCTCGAATAAGTTGCCACTTGGCTTCAACTATATACCGAAATCTTTTCGGTGTTTCAGCCGATTTGGGCATGTTGACACTACAAACTGAGCATTTAAAGAGCTGCACACCTCAAGGTCAATTATCAAACGTCATCTTTTAGGCTTCTTGGATTATATTTTTAAGTCCCCCAGGATGAGAGATGTTACATTAGCCGTTTTTAGTCACCTAATTGACCAATTTATTCGAGCTAGAAAATTTTCAGCAGTCTGCATATTTACTGTGCCCCGAATGAAAAAAATGAAGAACAATATCGTCATTTCAGCAGAGTCCGGGGTCAACCAGCACGGAGGAGAAGATCGCAAAAAGGGAGCACCAAGTCTGAATGTGTGGTATACGCATCGCTGGGAGAAAAGTGACATAGAGCACCTTGTCCTTTTGGCGATCACAATTTACGTTCTCTTCGTGTAATAGTTCGCATAACTATATGGCATTAGCGAAATCCGGGATAATATTTAACAGAAGTTGACACAGCGCATGAATTGACACAAATGACTGCTTGAACGTGAACCAATCGCCTGGGCCTCTGAGACGGTTGATGTGCAAGCATCAGTCAGAGATGCCTGATCAATCGGAATGATTAGTTGTTCAGCGGTAGTAACGATTGCAGTGATCGCATTTGAGTGGTAACAGTATGACCAAGGATGATGACTGATCACCCGTTGCACCTCACGAAATGCTCCGGTACTAATAAGCGTCTCAGACATCCTCTACTGAGGAAACCCTAATCACCACGTTCCCGTGGTACCGGGGTTTCCCCATCAAAAGGAGAGGACAAAAGCCAGCATCCGGAACCATAACCGGGTCGGTGGACCACTGGCAATTCACCTGTGTTGACTTTAAACCCTGATTCAAGAAACAACCAAGTTGAGGAGTGCAAACCACACTCACCCTCCTAGTGGTTGCAATAACTACTGACTGACTGATTGGGCCTCATTGTGTGTACGAGTAGTCATCTTGGACGTTTGCCACCGTCCGATAAACTGGACACAGCCCCCAATAGGGTGCAGGTTTTACACGCCGTTCTCCTATGGCATTGTAAGTCAGTCATTGGGAAGCCGTTGTGAGTGATCCCAAAAAACTTGACCTGTTTTATTCTGAACAGCCTGACAGTATTCCACCACTTGGCGAGTCACAGACCGATTTCATTGCTATAAAGAATACTGTACCGTGATTAATTCCACCCAGTCTGGACTCAGACGTCTATGGATTGTAATAATAGTGATGATAAGACTCATGATAGTAATAATAATAATAATAGTAATGCATTCTAAACGGTTTCTTACTCTTATTTACTTGTCTACAACAGTCAATGGAGGCTTTTCCAAGTGATGCGATGAAGTACGCTGGGAGGGCTTTATATATCTATCTTCGGGCGATCAACTGACCGCAGAAAAACAACACATATTCCTGATACTGTAGATATTGGAAAACGGAGTAACAAGACAATTCATTATGGAATCTATCCAAATCGAATCCGTTTTACTCATAGTGAAATGAAACAGATAGAGAGTGAGACAGAGAGCGTGAGATAGCAAAGACGCGTGTAAAGCCGTGTTTTTGAAAAATTTTCGTTTGCCTCGAGCTAGCACAAACGTCACGCTGTAGTGCTGTTTCGAGTGTGCAACCTGTGCAAAGCTCGGTTTAAAGCTAAACACACACATATACACACACGCACACAGTAATCAATGCATGCTAAACAGATCCATACATGTATGAATTTAGAATGTTCCAGACTGATTGGTTCAGCTTGGGGTTCACTGTTAGAAGATTGAGATTGGTTCTGTTTGTTGACATTACTGTTGCCTACGCGTATCACTAATTCGAGAATCGATCGTATCACGTCATTACCTAGTTTGCTTTATCTGCGCACAGTCTCCGTAAGTCGTACAAAAGGATGGACAACCAGATGGTTTAAAGGTGTCTATCTATTACTATAGGTGCATCTCAATGCATGGACAAAACTCCTCGGCGACCAAACGAGTAAAATCTTGGTTCTTATCGTCCTTCCAGGATGCGTATTCGGCACACATCCAACAGAACATTTCTATAATCACACTTCGTGTGTGCGTCCGGCAGTCTTCATTTTTACCTCAGAATGAACTTGTGAAAAGAGCTCATCCAACAAAGCCACTAAGCCAAAGTTAAATCAAAGTTTTATTATGTGAAATACTTACAGGCTGTTGCTTTTCTTGTTCGAAGGGGTTTAGCACAAGTGGATCGATTTAGGGTACATAGAAAGATGAGGAATGTGACAAATTATCTTAGTTTCGTGCGCAGCTACGGATGTCGAAATTTAAGATTTGTCAAGTTTCATTCAGATTGTTCTTGAAAAAATCAATTGTGGGCGCAGAAACAACGTGAGGTGCTAGAGAATTCCAAATACTGCACACTCCGAGGGTGAATGAATGACGCCGGCATTTTAGCCGAAATTGATGGCAATATTTTGTAGTCCGGTTGTTCAATCTACTCGGTGCAAAAGATGACGGTTTTGTCCAACATAAAACTTTAACCTATAAAGCATGTACCTCCATCTAACATGAAGTTCCAGCTTCTAACATTACTTCCATATGCTACTTATACTGTGATGCAGTGTTGGGAGATATTACTCATTTATGAGTAGTTCGTAAAAAGATGCGATTGGCGGTATATTTCAACGGCTAAAAATGAACAATACCTGTTGTAGTGAATTGCTGCTGTTTAGTATGGTCAATACAAGAACGCGCATCTAATAGTGGACGGTTCCATAAACTATCCTGTGTGTGTGTAGGAATTCTATAGACTCGTTCCAAGTGAAATATTTTGCTGTATTAATAACAATTTACCCTGACCGTTATTCGTAATAAACAACTTTCCTCGACTGGATATCACCTTCTGGAATTATAACAACAGTAGTTTTTTAATCTCGCCTACTGACAATTCTCATACAAATCGATGAATAAAAGATACTCTGGCGCAATCATCGCCACTGCATTGCTCCACGGCATAGACTTCGAGCGATTGCTGAATTTAGTCGTTTGTAGAGCAGGCGGCTTACTTCATCACTTTTTAATTAAAGGTGTAATGTGACTAGCAGTCCGGGAACTGATGCAATTTTCGGTGTGCTAAGCGTATTAACAAACGCTTCGGGGTAAGCGTTTTTGCTAAAAACTCCCGGAGGTTTTTGCAGTTCTTGCTCAGTTGTTTCTTCCGTACAGATTTGCATCGTTCTGTCAAATAAGGTCCGAACAAGACCCCGTTTATCCCCTAGGGACATAAAGCTCTTGAAGTGTAAATATTGGCCTGTCCACATTTCCTTTCGATAAACGGATCGAGCAATCGTTCCGTCTCATCTTCAGGTCACACTAATGTCAAGGAAATTAAGTGTGTTGTTGGATTCATATTCCATTGTGAAGTGTATATTTGGATGAAGTCTGTTGAGTTCATCCATAAATTTCCTAGCTTCTTCCAAACTTTCTGTTATAACCAGGGTGTCGTCGGCGTATCTCTTGTACAGGATAGCGCGGCCCAGAATATTAGTTCCTTTTTCTTCCAGATGTGCCATGAACAAGTCTGCCAGGATTGGGCCTAGCGGGCTGCCCATAGTGACACCATCGATTTGCCTGTACGCATTCCTTCGAAAAGAGAAAGACACATCGGTTGTGCAGAGCAGTAGTAGACGCTCACGGACGGACACCAGTAGACTCATTCGAATTTGTTCCTTCTGTACATGATCGCNGATTATTTGTATGACTTCACGAACTGGTACATTAGTGAACAGGGATGGAATATCGAAGGAAGCCATGTGTTTTCCTTCTATGTTTATCTTGTTCAAAATATCCACCAGTTCACAACTGTCCTTGACTGTATGCTTGGCCATCGATCCATGAACTCGTTCTGACACCTTAACCAGCCATTTCGCCATTTTGTGCTGTGGTGAGTTCGTCATGGATAGAATTGGTCATCAAAAAATGAGCTCATTGTCGTAATCAGAACAAACATCGTAGGCGAACATATGTTTTCNTTTCGGTGAGTTCCTTCTCAGGCCATTACAATCACAGTTAAGTAAGTAAGTAAGTAACGGGGTGGCGTTATGTTGGGGTCAAGCGGTCGAGGTCAAATAATTATAGAAGAGGGATGGGGTAGGAACACGTACGTCTCCAGTTCTCTTGTCCAGATAAGAACGGGTTACGTAAGCATTAATAATTGATTTGAGTCATCACATGATGTTTTCCGCTTTAAGCCAGGGAAGTTTGAGTTTTTGAACAAGTGTTTTTGAGCGTACAATTCAGGCTTCGACAAGTGGATGATAATTGGTTAGACTGTTGCTAACATTTTAATTCGAACAGCCTTGGATTTGTGTTGTGACGTGGTAAACGACGATAAAAGCCGAATTAACATTTACCTTAATAATAATGAATAAATAATAATAATAGATGTATTCACTTCATTTTGTTAATTGAGTACAGAAAATTACAGTAAACATTCAGGAATATAGCCGCAGCCATACCTAGGTTGTCTGAGAGAACACAAATATTGGGAAGATTGGCGACTGTGGTGGGCTTCGAACTCAGGACATCCAGGCGGTTATTTCGATGACCTTATCACTAGACCACCGCCGCAACTCCGACTAAGTGTGCAACAAGCAAACTCTGGTTCCTCCGTAGCTAGGTTACATGGGTTGATGTTTCTTCCTTGTCGTACGTAAGTGGCACCACATGTGCATTTGAATTGCTAGATGAGCCCTGACGAGGTTAACATAGGTAACTTTTCCTGGTTCTGATATCAGATGACGGTTGATGTTGAGAACACGCATCTGGGTTTGACCGCATTGAACTTTGTCTTAACTACGGTACTGAGGACTACAGTAACCNCCCTTTCGGTTGCTGGATGATTTCCGTTGAGCGGAAGTTTGATGATCAACGTCTTTTTCTCAGCTCCAGCTGCAGGCACCTGTTTTGATTTTTCAGACCAATTATGACTAATGTACGTTTCCGGTAGCCATTTTCTGACAGCGTCTTTCGCACAACTACTAATTCCGTTAGTAATACTTCTTCGGAGCAGGTGTATCTTGCTCTGAATAGAGGCAAGCTCAGCAAGTTACGCATGTAGGCGAGTGGTGCGAAACTAAGGAAGTTTGCATACTGTCCGCTCCATGGCTTCCCAATACACTTTCCGCTGAACGGAGCCATCCAAACGTGTCGCTAAATTAACATCGAGGAAAGGTAATTTGTTATATTCTTCCTACTGAACTGTGAAGCGTATCGCTGGGTGTGCCGTGTTGAAGTTCAACAAAGCATCATTGAGGCCAAATTGTCATCGGAAACAGAAAATACCGTCCTAATAACTGTAGTAATGATCGAAATTGTTGATGACTG
>UZAN01053290.1:0-14028 GCA_900618425.1 Echinostoma caproni
GGCAGCTTGGAATGGCGAGAGCAGTGTCAGAGTAAAAATGGAAAATTGAGGTGGACTGAGCTAGTGAGAATATTGATTAGATACACGAGCTCCACTGTTTCAACGATCCAGTGTATCAACTCTCCAGAAGGGAAATACCATGTTTAAGTAGTCTGATTATAAATAACAATTTTCATCCGCTGTGCTGCATTGAATATTTAATGCCATGCGATAATCCCAACCTTGAACGGTCAGTTAACCAACGACTGCTTACTATTGTTCTATTTTTCTGTGTTTATAACTGTGCACTGCCGTCTTGATTTTACTGCGGCACCATTTTCCACTTCATTTTGTACCGTTATAATGGAGGTACGGGTACAGTCATTCTGAATGGAGTGTGAGTCATCTGCATGTCTCACTGGTTCCTTTGGTTCATAGTTGTTTTGTATTTTCCGTGTCTTGCGGGTTGTTTGGAAATCCCCCTTTGGCCGAGAACCTGTTGTCTTCAGTATCTCCTACCTGTTTGTTTAGAGCGTCAGTGGGGATTGTGCGGTCTTTGGGACGACGCTAGTAGTATAAGAACTCGAGCTGCATTGCCCGGAGTCAACCACCTGCCAGTGTTTCAGGTGTAATCAGAACTGGGGTCAGTCCTGCATACTACACCGTACGCTGATGTCAATCGAACTAGTCATAATTCTTTTGAATGTATCGTATATATATCGAGTACTGCAGCTAACCTGTTTCTATACAGTGTCGCTGATCCAGATGTCCTTATCCCGGAAGCCTAACGCGGCCTATGTGAGCAGGTTCCCTGCTCATACCTGAATGCCAGGTCCTAGTTTGAACACCGTTGCCTTTTGCCCACCGGTTACCCGCCTCAACCAATATCGCATTTCATGCAACCTACTTGATGACATGCTTAACACCATGGACACCGACCACTTGCTCCAATGGGCGAACGCGACTTTCAACCCAACTCCAAAAGTTTACCGTCGGTTTTCTCGCCAGACTCATGCAGTACGGCGTGGACAGTGGTGTTCGAAAATCAATAGGTTATCTCTATCCTGCCGCGGTAACGGGCAAGTCTTTGTACCATACAGCAGTGCCGGCAGAACTGCTGCACTGCACACCTGACACTTCACAGACAGAAAACATCACAGAGTGATTACAATCGTTCTATCATGACGCGAGCGCAACCAAATACAAGTTGCCACAACAATGTGCACCCGCAGTAAAACAAACTTCACACACCAGTGCGGATTTCGCATCTTTGCGGTAGTCTCGGTGATGCAGTTTGAATGAGTTCTAAACCTTGATGGTTAAAGGGTTACTGATTCCTACCGTATGAGTCCGAAAGATATTGCGCATATATTAGGAACCAGGCATCTTTCCAAGAATTATTGCATTATATGCCGAATATCAAAGCCCGTTGAATGATCAGGACACGAAATAGGAAATCATTCCAAAAACGAATAGGTGTTACTTCTGTCGTTGATAAATTTCATTCGAATTGAGATACTTATCAACGAGAATTTTCCAGACCGATCAAAGCGGGAATCAGTTGAAGACTTCTGGTAACGGTTAATGCGACTCACCGAGTTATCCTAAAATGTGTCAGGGATGCGATGGTAACAAGCTCAGTCTTCTTACTATGTAACCAGTAATCAAATTTTGCCAAAAACATATCAAAAGGGTTAGCCCCTCAGGCAATCGTAGGATAGATATGGAATTCGCAACTTAGTTTTATGCTATGGTTTCATCATTTTGTTTTAGAAAAAAGTCGTGCCTGAATGAGTTCTACATATATATTATATATTTACACACAATCTGAATCAAGACTGTGCCAAACAAATCATAGTACAATAATCTTTATGAAAAAGAAAAAACGTTCCACAATTTGCATGTGGGCAGAATACTGCCAAGTTGCACAGGCCAAGGCAGGTGAATTTTATTGAGGAACCCACAACCGGAGTACTCGGCTAGCCAAAGCCTGACCCGTAAGGCAGAGGGTGAAAACCGCAATCCATTGGGAGCCGGTGTCCAGTTCATTGGATAATACGCCCTTTGGACGGGGTCAAACGTCCAAGGTGTCCAATTGTGCCGGTGACCACTGCCACAACTAGGAAATTGTGTGGTTCGTACGCCTCCTCATGGTTGGTTTTGAATCAGGGTTTTTGGCCAACTCCCCTAGGTGAACTACCTGTGGTCCACCAACCCGGATGTCGGCTTTTCTTCCTCTCCCTTTCGTGGGAAACACCTCCACCACGAAAAGGTAGTGAGTAGGGCTTCCTCAGCAGAGGCTATTTGAGACGCCCGGTCTAATGGGAGCAGTTCACGAGATGCAAGGGAAGGGTGACCAGCCGCAACCGTAGACACCCACCCACGACCATACTGAGGCTGGATGAGGCATACTTGAATCAGTGCCAAGATAGTTCGTTCGCTATCCAATCCAACCACACGATTACTCCCATTCATCCGAGTTGTTTTTCATAAGCGGTAGTTTTTGACACAAAAAGCAGTTATTCGTGATTTGGTGACGACTGTAACTTTTACCGAGACAGGTTTAGCAGTACAAATCGTCAGTGGCTTTATTTACCTTGCAACCGTTAAAAATCTGTACTCTCGGCCTGCAGATGCTGGCCAAATTTGGACATACGGATCTGATACCGGGTCACAAAAAGTTGATGCATTGAGTTTCTCGCAAAACAATACCGCCAACCCGCTTCGACGAAACGTTTGCTTCTCATGTGATCATCAATGCTTCTATTCTTTCAGAATTGATCACCATGGATGAAACCCGAAAAGCGATAACAAGCGGAGAGAAGCGTCTGTCATCCACCTGATTGGTGCATCAAGCGGAAATATAGATTAGATCTCCGCAGGGAAAATGCAGCTATCAGTCAGAGTATAAAACGCCCACCTAATCAGTGGTGCCGACCAAAGCAGGTTCCGTGGTGGGACAAAGCACTCCATGAAAGATCGCAACCCACACTTGGCGCATATCGCTCCAAACATGGAAATTTGTTTAGGCTTTTCGCGATACGTTAGGGGAAAACATAACTATCCCCAGTCTTTTATTGCACGACATCCCGGAGTAGTAGATGAAGGAAAGATGATGGGATAAAACATTTCGATCTTTTGCTGAATTGTCCTACAAGCCACTCACTCCATGCTTCGGATGCTTCTCCCCAAAACGTTGCAGTACCGACTGAGAAACACAAAATCAAGACGAAAAGGCACAAGTCGTAAAGAAACTGAAGGACAACAGAGCTGCAGGGGAGGACATCATACAGCCAAAATGTGTGCAGTATTTGGTTTCAAATGGAAACGTAAGGTATTCCCACCCCGGATCCGACCAAGCGGTGGGTAGTAAGGCCAATGCCAGTGGTTCCACTGGAACACAAATTGGTAAATGGAATGACCTCCATGATCACCTGATCTGCCCCCCCCCTTGGATTTCTTTCTGTGGGGATATCTAAAGCGAACTGTTTATTCCCGGAAACCGAGACAGATCGAGGAGCTTAAACAGGTTATTGTGGAGCAGCGAGAAAGTATTCCAAATGCTACCATTCTGAAGGTGGAGGAAAACTATCTTCACCGGATTTTGCTATGCAAGCAGCAGGATGGAAAAGATATTAAACAACTTTTTAAAAATAAATATGTATTTTTCCATAATATTTGTTCATTCTTTCTTTCAGAATTCTATCTCGGACGAAGTTAGCGAGATAGTTCAACTCGAAAACAGCCAGTTGGAAAAAAACAAGAAGAGTCTTGCGTGGGGATATTGTTGTCCGTTATTAAGACAAGTCCAAAGTTTTATTATGATTATCTGTTTGCCGAACCTGCTTAGAGATATAGTTCATGCATCTTATACCAGTCAAGCGTTGACCCAGTGTCATCATCGCTTGGGCATTTTCCATTCCGAATTTCCCACATGGCGCACCGCTCCACAACTGATTCTCTACCAACACCTAGGCAACATCGGATTCGGAACCTATCCTCCTCCTGTGCCGGTCCCAATCAGATCACAGAAAGGGTCAGAGGGAATTTAATTGTTTAAGGTCACGGGTGAGAGGGACGAGCCGATGGAGAAATCGCACCATATTGGCTAGATTTGCGTCGAGCAGTGAAGTCCTCACAGCCCAATGGAACCTTTTGCGTCGACTTTGAAGCTTTTTTCTGATAATATAAATTGCACCTCATTTGCAACAATACTGAGGTGATGGAATGGCGGATAAGTTTGAGACAGCTTAGGACATACCTCGTCAACACGTTGAATTCATCCCTGAATTCTCATTCAATCCACCCTTCCGGCGCTCTATTCAAATACATAATCGATTGCAAAATTATGGAAGCGCTCGATGACTACCGTGGAGTTTAAACAAACGCGTGGGTTTTGGACGACAGTGGTGTTTTAAGGGATTCATCCACCACTTCATATATAAACCACAATTGAAATGATTATGATCCAGAAAAGGTGTTTAAACTATCCAGACTCGGAATAACAGCGGCTGTTATTGGTAATCCCATTACGAAGAATCTTCAGTGCAAGAACAGACTGAATCAGTTTCTTGGGAAAAACTAAGGTTTCCATAAGCACGTCACATTTCATAAGCATCTGAGCCCAGAATCGCGGTTCAATATTCTTTATAACAAGGAAGATGGTTCAGCCGATGGGATACAGGCCAAGGCAGGTGGATATTCTCGGGAAATTCCCAACAGGAACCTTCAGCTGGCCAAATCCTCACGCACGCGGGTTGGTGCGCGAAAACCGCAATCCATTGAGAGTTGGTGTGTAGTTCATCGGATCATGAGCCTTTTGCATCTGATCAAACGTACAAGACACCCAAAACAACGTGATGCCCATTGCCACAACCAGAAATGTGTGTAGTTTGTATGCGTCTACTTGGATGGTTTGGGATCAGGGTGTTTAACCAACTAACCTAGGTGACCCGGTTATAACCATGGACCTCAGTTTGGTGAGAATACAGCTCCCCCACGTGAAGGCAGGTCTTTGATGCTACTAATCATCACATCCTTTTGGTGCGAGCGAAGTTTCCGCACGGCTTCCAGTCACAAACCAAATGAAAAAATAACGGTGCGACCGTTTATTGGAAGCGACAGAAAACTGCGTTCAATAATGGAACGGCGTGCTATATACTGTATGGTTATGAACAGTTCACATTTTCCCAAATGGAAAATATTAGAGTAACATATTTTCCCTCTCTTGCTTCCATTTATTTAATATACAATGAAATCATTTTTAGGAAGGGGGAAGCAGCCAATCTAAAGTGGGACACCACGGATTTTAGGTAACCCGTAAGTTAGAGATACCACGCCCTGGTACAGTAGCTTTCCAATCTACTCAAACCAATCAAAAGAGAAACCGCCCAGTTCAATCCACCAAATTCTTTCGATTCTACCAATTGAATTGCACCCATCAGTTTGGCCATAAGCACATGTTCTCGCTGGACGTTACCTTATTAAGCACTAATGTACTACCCGCAAGAGACCGTTCAATCTATCGGAATTTATACAGAAAATGCAAGATCTGTAGATGCCGTAGATGCACTCAAGCGACTTCTCTATATATACACATGACAGACTATTCCAGTTTAATGGTGCAAGGTCTAAACACAAAGATGGAATAACCATGGATTCGCCATTGGGATCAGATATCGAAATGGCATGTGCGTTTACAGCCTAATAAGAGTGTGCGAAATCGATGACCTATATCAATTCTGTCCACATATATCTCCTTGTGTTTATGAAAGGGTATTATTCATTGCTCGGGGGACGGGGTGCACGGATGTAAGCGAATAAACGCGTCCCCGGGTAGTGGATAAAAAGTCAGTCCCCAATCCGTGACTAACAGTGAACAAGACGAATTGGGGTTCTCTCTGAATAAACGGCAGTGCAAGAAGACATGTACAATGAAAAAACCTTTGTGGCGAATGTGGCCCGTCACAGGTTACACCCACTGCTACTTGTCCAATTCCATTTTAAACAATATGATTATCCAGAAGGTACGAATGGACAACACAATTAACGATCAGCTCATACGGTACAACACTGTTGCCTTCCAATCGGTGAAAAGCTGCGCAAGGGGTCGAATGCATCATCGAACAAGGCCCACGGTGGATCAGGACACCGAATGGTACAACAATTTCGAAACACAAACAACGTATCACCATCATTGTACAGCAAAATACAGTGAGGCGAACTTCACTGATCGCTGCCAAACTCCTAATGCATACAAGGTTAGTGGTAAAATTCAAGGTGGACAGGGATTGGGTCTACTTTGAGGAGCTTTTGATAATCCGATTTTCAAATTTCTCGACAGAACTTCAGTCGACTGCACATTGAATGGTTCAGTGCTTCCGATGGGAGTATTGACCCTGTTTTCTCGTGTTCTGCTCCGACCAGCTTTCAGGCTCCACCGAACTCATCGGTTGATATTCTTCTTCGTCATCGATGCCCCTTCAAGCTAGCCAAATTTAACGTGCGAATACTAACAAATATGGGGCAATAAGCGTGTTGAGCTCATACGCTTGATACCTTAGGGATCGGTATGTTGTGTCTCCTAGAACAGCATTTAACCGATCACCAAGTTTTCACTGGGTCGAAGGATGCTGGCATCGACGTGGCTCTCAGTGAGAAATCTGAAATCTTGCGAGACCGGATTCAAGTCGACAGTCGATTGTGCATACTGAAACAGATTCATGCAAATTAAAGCTATTGCACGCTACCAGAAGCAACTTAGTTGTCGTGTCCCCCGCGTGCACTTACGAACTGCAGCGTAAATACAAAGATATACGGCCTCTTACAGAAAACGAGTCAGGCTAGCAGTATAAGAATGCTAGAGTAAGTTGTCTGTCTTCGAACGTATCAGCGATGAATCAGGATCGACCTGTCGCTATAAAGCAAATGGCGGGGTTCGCACTCAATACTGTCAATTATATTGCAGTATTTCATTTGAATCCAGTCCACTTCCTCTCGACTTCAACATTATCGTTTGACATGTAGTGTGTTAACAAATTGCTTTCTCACTACAGAACCATAGCAGACAAGAATTCGGGACATTCCGACTATGTCTTGATACTGCCTCGCAGTGCGCAGATTCGTGAAAAGACTAGCAAAGTAACGTAGATGCAAACTGCGCATAAATAAATGTGTTCAAATCTGATAGAGCAAATGAAAAAAAATAATCCACCAAAATTATCGTTATACTCGAGGATGGTGTCTGAAAAGTCTGCCGATCGTGTTAACCTCGAGCGACGGTGAACTTGAGAAGTCAAGTCTATCAAAACTAGATAAACATATTGAGCTGAATAATTTGCAGCTACTGTCGAAAATAGGATGATGAATCAAAATAACTCAAGATATCTAAGTGTGTACTGACCGTTTATGAACATCAGGTGAAGCAATCCAAACGTGAAATCCTCCTATTCGATGGTAACCCGAAATATTCTTGCAGTTTTGTCAATCAGTTTCATTCACTGATCGAGAAAACGGCAAGGGATAGTGACACCTACCGCACCGATCCCATCCTGTAATTTGAAGATGAGGCAAAGGAAATTAGCCATTATTGCATGATCGTGGAGCCTGAGGAAGGCCTCAAGCGGACCAAAGAAATACTGGAAAGGTTTGGTCATTGATGGCTTGACTGATAGTCATCCGACAAGATCCCATGACACCAGAGCATTAACTCTCAGCCAGCAGATGCAAGCCTCAGACAAATGAGTGCTTGTCGAATTTGGGTTCCGGTCGAACAATTGAAGCGATCGTAACCAAACTGTCTTCTCAATTGCGCTTTAGATGAGCAGAAGTCACCACCAACTTGATAAAACAATAGAACGAGTCGCGGTTCGGAGTTGATTGAAGAGCATGTTGATATTGCATGGAGTCGCTTTGGAGAATTGGGTCTTGTTCTGTCGGGGCATCCACACTACAGTGAGTGTATAATTAAAAAGCATTGACAAGGAAACCACAAACCGACGCACTATCCACGGGGAAGACTACTACCTGAAGTTCTCTAACTTCGATGTGGAGAAAAAACTGGTATTAGTCCAAGGAAACTTGTCATCAGCGTCTCAAAGCATATCACAGCGAAAGACTGCAAGTGGATTCGTGAGTGCACCGTAAAAGGACGCGGCAGACATCATAGAGCCCTTTACTTGGATGGTGATACGTCCTATGCTTAATCGAGAATCAATAACAGTAACCCGGTCAGAAGCAATAATTTTTCGACCGCGGCTCTTGCCGCGAATCCTATGACGATCCTTTTAGGTCAAGGAACCCGACAACCGTTGATCGACGGTGCGTATGGCGTAGCTCGAGGACTTGACACAGAGTGAAGATTTGGTCGGTATAACCGCGACCTGGTCGAAATCCTGTTTGTTGTTCACGGATTTTTGTCTCCTTAAACGGTATCAGACGTCGAAGTATGATGGAGGATAGTAACTTGGTGACGATTGGGATCAAACTTATTCCACGTTGGTGTGCGCAGTCGTTGCGAGATCCCTTCTTAAAAATCGGAACGGTCAGTGATTCGCTCCACGATGATGGAATGCCTTCCCATACTGCATCAAAACTAGGGTATTTTCGGACTGACCAGGATGACTAACAAACTTAATCGCAAGTAAGATCGCCATCCAGCATTTTGCTACTCATCTGTAAACCCCCATGGTTACAAGGGCCTGCTGTTCACTCATGGGAACCAGGTAAACTAAGCGCCCCGGGACTTGGAGTGGTGAACCACATAAAGCCTCGCCGGGTTAGGAGTGGCATTGAACCGGGCGGTAGTGAAGTAGCTGCAAACCGACCTGTCCAATCGTTAATTGTCTGTATTATTCTTGACATGTGTTTCTTAAACAGCTGGAGTTGCATCGTTAAGGTGACACTGTTTGCAGATGAGTAGCAAAATGCTGGATGGCGATCTTACTTGCGATTAAGTTTGTTAGTCATCCTGGTCAGTCCGAAAATACCCTAGTTTTGATGCAGTATGGGAAGGCATTCCATCATCGTGGAGCGAATCACTGACCGTTCCGATTTTTAAGAAGGGATCTCGCAACGACTGCGCACACCAACGTGGAATAAGTTTGATCCCAATCGTCACCAAGTTACTATCCTCCATCATACTTCGACGTCTGATACCGTTTAAGGAGACAAAAATCCGTGAACAACAAACAGGATTTCGACCAGGTCGCGGTTATACCGACCAAATCTTCACTCTGTGTCAAGTCCTCGAGCTACGCCATACGCACCGTCGATCAACGGTTGTCGGGTTCCTTGACCTAAAAGGAGCTTTCGTCTTAGTTGACCGCGAATCCGTTATGAGTTTACTCCTTCGCAAAGGAATGCCGCAGAATTATATGAGCATACTGAGTTTACTCTACTCACATACTTCCGGTAGTGTAAGGGTATACGGCGAGCTGAGTAGGTCGTTCGTAACTGGTAACGGGGTTCGTCAAGGGTGCCCTCTTTCGTCATAGACGAAATACTGGAGAACACACTAAGTGGTCTCTGAAATGTGGGTAGTGGACGGACAGGTGGAGAAAAGCTATGCGACTACGCTGACAACATCATTTGCCTTTTTGAATCTGTGGAGGACGCGCAAATAGCACCTGATAGATTAACAAGTTCTGTCGCTCCGTTTGGCATTTGCTTTGCATCTTCGAAGTACAAAGTGATGCTACAAGACTGGGTGTTGCCGAGTTCTGCTCTGAAACTAGACGGTCAGAAATTAGCTGAAGTTGACTGCTTGTCGTACTTAGGTAGCTGCGTGACCAACGACTGTAGCGCATTATAGGAGATAACCGCCCGCTTTTCAAAGGTTCGAGCAGCGCACGCGGTACTGAAATACCTGTGGCGACGACGTGATATTTCGTTGAAGTTGAAAAGTCGCATATAATGTGCCACTGTGCGATCAGTTCTGCTTTACGGTTGAGACAAACTTGCGGGTAGAAGACATCCGTCACCTAGTGACTTTCGAGAATCGATGCTTACGTAGTCTGGCCCAAGTGGGATGGAATGAGCGGGTTATTCACCTAGAAGTAAGTCGTCGGGTATTTGGGAATGCATCGAACACGAAGTCGCTAGCGCAGCGAATCCAGCTCAATAGGCTTCGTTGGTTAGGACACGTGTTACGACGGTCGCCTTCCACAGCGCGCCTTATTTGCAGTAGACGTTGCAGGCTGGAAAAAACCTCATGGAGGCCAGCAGATTACGTGGAGACGAGGCATGAAGAAATGCAGAGTGATTAGGTGGAACAGGTGTCTCTAGTCTTCCGGGTTGGGGGTGAAAGGACTCCGAAACCGCGTGGTTGGAGACACTGAAGGGCATGGCTGCGAACCGACAGTAATGGCGATCTTGCTATCACTTCTTATCAGACCAGAATGCTTGAAATAGTATGTATGCAAAGTTGGACTGTGTACTCTGTGTTGACCATAGAGGTTCGCTTTCTTTTTCCGTCCCTAAAATTAAGTCCAATCCATTTTCTCCCTAAATATTCTCACTTACCTTGGCAGCGATCAGTGAAGTTCGTTTCACTGTATTACGCTGTACAATGATGATGATGCACGAGTATGGGAATGACAAAATAATCAAGTTTCAAAATAAATGAAGCCAGCAAACAATCTCCCCATACGCATGGAATGAAACAGAATACATCACGAACAATGTCAAATAATTTCTTATTTTACGAACAACTCATTCACAGCAGCAGGTAATCAGAATGAAAATCCATTCATCAACGATTCAAGGTGTACGTCGGAACATCACTGCCTTTAATCAACCGTCGTTCCACACCGTCAGAGGTGATGATAGCAAGTCGGACACAGCCTCCACTTGAACCATCTCGGTTAATAGCCAGCGAAACACCTTGAAAATTGATGCGAGGGAAATGAATCAAATTTTACCAACTGCAAAACTTCAACAGACAAGCGTGAAGGGCTTAAAAATTTTCTATGAGTAAAAAGCAGTAGTTGAAACGATAGACACATACAGAAGTTGGGAAGAAAGGGTTTGCATTTTGAAGCAAGAAATTTGGCGAAAGGGAATGAAGAAAAAATTTACGTGGATGATTATTGTTATTGGGGACAGAATTAACATTGAAAATCTTAACCATCATGTTAATGATTGTAGAGCGCTCCGCGAAAATTCTTTACGGGTTTGATGAAATGTAAATCCAACTGCGGACACAAACTAGTCGGCACTTTATGAGCCACGAAAAACCCTAAAATTAACGTTGATAAAGATGTGCCCCATGAGCATATCTTTTGCGTCTACGTGTATTGATAACATTAACCATCTGCGCGCATGTACCTTAGCCATATCTGGACTTCGTTTTTTATCGGATCCGAACCATCTAGTTGATTAGGGCACGTTAACTTTCACTATAAGCTGCTCTCTCTCTGCTCTACGGATATACTACAGACATTTATCACTGGATTGCGGGCAAGCTTGATGCCAAAGCAACAAGAATAACAGAAAAGGAGGGTTAGAATACAAAGTAGCGAAAAAAGGAAGCCGGACAGTTAAGCTGAATAACGAGAATGAAAGTTTTTGTTTCAGCGTACACTTGATATTTTTCTGTTTCAGTTTATTTTTTATGAGGAACGGAATTTCAACAGACCGTACGACGTTTGCGCCACTGACTTCTACTCTGGGGCATATCTCTCGGCGTCTCTAACCAACAACAATCTCGATCCGTTAGGCCTCAAACTGGAAGGCGGGATGCACCAACCGAAGGCAGTTTCTTTATACCTCTATGCCACGGTGCCTCTTTCGACCTTGCCCAGCAAGTGCAAAGTGAGCACGGAAAGGTATTCGACGGACAGGCATAAGCAACACGTAACCAAGCCATCGGAGACAGTGTAGAGCAATTACTTCGGTTAGAGAGCGACTATCTACACCTAACACGATGACAAACCCAGTCACTGTTCACCGGACGTTCCCACCAGACACGAGCAATACTTCGGAGAAATCGGTGATCGAATACAGAAAATCGATTAGCACCAGGTCTCGCAGCCGTAAAATAGAACACCACGAGTCGCGGAGAGCTACACCCTTCCCTTAAGAGACAGTCGGATGTCGTGGCGACACCACCGATGTTACAGATTGGCGAAAGCTCCTCTACCTTTTGCTATTCGTGATGTGATCTCGTCCCCAACACCACCACAAGCTGTGATCAAGCTCCCGAGGTACTTAAAGCTCTCAACTACTTCCAGCCGAATATCACAGAGGGTGAGTGCAGGCACACACTCCTACTAATCTTGTACAAGCACTTGGCATTTGGATGGAGCAAAGAACATTCCATACCTGGATTGACGTGGACAGCCTCAATGCTGCATTCATTTGTCCTCCGAATGATTTCGTCTCCGTACTCCACAGATCACCTATCTACCATAAACCCAGTCACCCATGAGGAGATCTATCATCTTCTTAAAACTACAAAGACCACGAACGCAGTTGGCCCCGATGGTCTATCTTCGCCATTGCTCAAATACGGCGCTAGCTCAGTCACAGAGATGTTTACGTCCTTATTAACCAATCCATCTTTACATGTTCAATTCCAAATTCCTGGAGACCGTTCACGATTGGTCCTATTCCTAAACCCTCTTCATCTAGCATTTTATCTAAACGCTTTCGTCCTATCGCCATCACCTCCTCTGAACTTAAACCTGCAGAGCGTGCTATTCTTACCCGCTTGCAATCTAGTATTATTGTTCCCAATGACCCTCTCCAGTTTGCATACAAGCCAAATAGATGCACTTTGGATGTATCTCTTCAATGATGCACTTTGTTTGCAAATCTTTAGATAGTTCTTAAAAGTCGGTTCGTTGTGTTTTCCTTGACTATTTCTCGGCTTTCGATTCCGTTCCACGATCACTTCTTCTGCAGAAGTTACAGGCATTCGGTTGCCCCATCAACTTATTATAATGGTCGACAGATTATTTCACAGGAAGGATTCAAAGAACGAAAGCAAACGGCACTATTTCAAAATCGTTAGGAATAATTCTGGAGTCCTTCAGGGTGCTGTGCTTTCTACCTTCTTATTTTCAACTTTCATCAGTGACTTATCCTCAATTCCATCAGCCAAGACCTTTAAGCATGCTGATGATGTGGCCTTATGTCAAGCCATTTCAAACCAATCGGACATAGAATCATTCTCCGACAGTTTACTACAAGTGCAATCATTCTCGAATCAATCCGGCGTCTGGTTGAATACTTCTAAATGCTTTGAATGCATTTTTGGTCTTTCCCGATCTGATTACCCCTTGGAACCCTCAGTCAACAACTCCGTACCCGTCACCAGAACACATACCACCAAATACCTAGGAGTCACCGTAGACAGCAATCTACGGTGATCCTCTCATGTGCTTGCTTGTGTGGGTAAGCTGCGTCGCTTATCTTTTCAAATACGCAAACTACGAAAATTCTGCGTCAGGCATGAAACTGTATGTTCCTTTGTTTATCAATGCATTTTTCCTGTCATACTTTATTGCTCGCCCGTTATTTTCCCTGGACTACTTAAAAAGGATTTCATCACTCTATGTCGGGGTTTGGTAATTATTAGCCGTGTTTCTCTTATTCCTTTTAACACTGATCACAAAATTGTGTAATTTGCATATCACTTCATGTGAGAATTTCGCTCATAAGATACTCAATGACCCCAGTCATCCGCTCGATCCCGATTTGTCTGCTTGCCGTTCCCACGCTACAATCCGATCCAATTTTCGCTGCTTACCCTCGCGCATAAACACTTATCGCAACTCAACGGTTCTCTATCTGGCTCGTATTCTCATTGACACGGTGAGGATCCGTAACGAACTAATCTTAAATCTACAAAGATGAACACCTATTTAGTTTTAACATTGTTCTATACGAATTTTCATTCCATTTTTGTTATCCCATTGTAACGGTGCACACAGTTGCACAGTTGCCTGCCCAAGTAATCTATAATACAATACAATATCTCGATCATCAAGCAGTTCGAAGCCTGTTGGATTGCTTATGTTGTCACCTAGCAAGGCGATATCATAGGCA
>UZAN01053293.1:0-12058 GCA_900618425.1 Echinostoma caproni
TAATTGTCCTCCCTCTTCTAAAGGACACCCCCACGTTATCCCGCTTATCCCCGTTACTACTCCTCTGAGATCCTTGCTTTCGACTAGATTTTTTTTTCCGATGCATGCACCCTTAACCCAGCGGCACCATATTGGAACAAGCTCCCATTTCCGTCAACATCTCTTTCAGCTCATGAACCAAACTGCAGAAAGAAGACAAATCCGGAACCGGGAATATTGGGCGCAAGCCTCGAACCCGAGTACTACTTCAAGACTTCAGGTCTATCTAGGTCTCCATCCGGCCACCACCACAACCTTAGAGCATCCCTTTGCCCTTCGGTGACTTTAACCTGCATGAACATCTCCTTGATATCTGCCGCTACCGCAACTGATCCTAGACAAAATCTGCACAGCACCTCAATCAGCGGAGTCGTCAGATTTGGGCCTTGTAGCAGATGGTCATTTAGGGCAATCCCGGCACACTTGGTAGCACAATCAAAGACAACTCTCATCTTCTAAGATTTCTTGGGATTTATGACAGGGTAAGGTAACACAATAGTTGCTCTTTTTCGACTTCTCTCATTCCGCGGTCAATGTATTCCAACTCTAGATTGCTTTTATGGCGTTACAGTAGGCCTCCTTCAATTGTGCATTCTTTTAAATCCTCCCTGCAGGTATTTGAGCCCATAGAGGGCTATTTCTCGATTGTATGGCAGTCGGTTGAATCCCGTTCGCAAGGGTAACGGCACTTCAAACTGGGTTCCGTTGTGTCGTGTCGTTCGGTGACGACAGCCAGGGCTGCTCGGTCTTCCCTCGACATAGATACCCAATCGTCTGCTATGTCCCCGAAATCGTGATTGTAAAGCCGCCCCAGGTCGTCTCCAATGGGCTTATCTGGCCGCGAGATGAAGAAATGAAGAAATCGTTTTTTTCACGTTTGGCCTGTTCATTCTGCTGTCCATCCAATCTCAACACATGCTCTAATTCAGAAACCCGCAATCTCAATAAACCAACATCCATAATATCTGAATCTACATATGAAACAGCACTGACAGGACTAACAGACCCACCATTTTCTAAAGAATCGAAATGACCCACAGCCCCCCACAGTGACCTGCCGTGTTACTAACTGTTGGTTTCCAGTTTTGTTGGTTCCTCGTCTGGGCATCTTCGAATTAGTTTTCTCGTTTGATTCGAATTTGAGTACGGCATGTCAACCAATTCTCACTTGAGTGACGCGTAGCCGGAACCGATACAAATCCCGAAATAAATCAGGACTGATCCGTAATGTTCTACGGTACGGAATTAGCGAAATCATTACACAATGTACAATAAAGCTAACCTTTATGATAGCATGTACCTTATTTTTGCATTGTAAACTAACCTCGTGTTTGACCTTGCGGCCAATGAAAATCAGTTCCTTTCTGCAAAGCTCACATTTATCGGGATTGACTAAAATGCTATTATCAGATGGACGTTGAAATAGCAAAGTCAAATAAAGCTAACGTTCATCTACGTTGGAAGAGGCAATAAGTATATCATCAATGTAAACGTGAACAAAATCTAAATCTCGAGTTATATGTCGATCAAACTCTGGAAAGTCTGAGCAGCGTTTCGCAACTCAAGCAGACCAAAAGGAATCATAACAGCAATCTTTTTGACGATCGTAGAAAAAAATAGTCGTGCCATGAACTGATGCCGAAATGTTGTGTATATGTGGGATTGGATNTTGGATAACTATCAAAACGAGTCACTGCGTTAAGTGACCAATAGTCGCCACATGGTCTCCAGCTAATGCTGCCCTTTTTAAGAACCATGTGTAGAGGAGAGACCCAAGGACTATGAGAAGGACGTACGATACCTTTTGAAAGCAACGCATTGAACTCGCGCTCAGCAAAATCTTATTTGTCCGGCGCCAGTTGACAAGGTCGTGCCGTGACTGGTGGGCCCTTAGTGGCTACGTAGTATGCAATGCGATCAATCACTAGTGTTGAATCCTCAATAGATTTGGTCAACCTGGAAATCGAGCGATCAATGCCTAGAAATCCGCAGGGATATCAGACATTAAACCCGTGAGTCGGTAAGCTTCTGTGCCTGCTTTGAGATCCATAAATTTGATATTCGACGTTGGGTTGATCAACTGCAGTCTACGTGAATCGACAAGCAATTCACAGTACTGCAAACAATCGATACCCAGTATCCAGTGCGAACACTTACAAGAATAAACGACCATGGATACCGTTGTTGCCTTCCCAGATTTACCATCAGTTCCAAAGGCAGGAATGGGAGGGCCATTTGCAGCGCATAGACGAAGCGTCGTAGCTCGTGGCTTGCTGCTACCGATAGGAAAGACTGATACTTGGGCTCCAGTATCTACGAGGAACCTGGCGTTGTTTTATGGTCCCTTATGGAAAACAGACGGCCAACCTGGGAAGACGTACCGGCCAGTGCGGCCGCTTTTACTCGCCGGCTTACCCTTTTCCCGTCGCGCAGGTGCAAGGTTTCCTGCAACTGCAAGCTCATGGTCCATAGCTACGATGAAATCAGCAGTAACCCTCAATGGGGCCATGAGGGGCTTCAGGTATTTTGACCTGCGATGGCTTCTGGATCTTGGGTGGCTTCTGGTGAACGTGGGCAGGCTGTTTTACTATTCAGGACCTAGGCTCAACCCTGTAGGACTTCCAAGTGGGCACCGAGACTCTCTCCTTGACGGACAAGCGTTGGTGTATGCATTGTTGTCGTGGTTGTAAAGGCCGTACCACATACCTATCCCTATTCGCCTTGTATGGTTGCGATGTCGTGGCAACGAGGAAATTATCCTCACTACCGACATGTGCAACTATTTTATCCGCAGTCGCTGCAGCTTTGTCAATGGAGGCATCCTCCAGCAACGCCGTTACCGTCGGTTGGACCTAAAGGGGTAACGACTCAAGCCACAACTCTCTGACATTATGAGAGCGGGTGTTTGCTGGGCAGGTCAACGTGCGTAGATGTGCCAGATGCCTGCCTGGAGTCCTGTCAATAATCGGGTGACAGCCATAAATTGGTGCAAACGCTTCTCGTTAGATGGAGTGTGAAACTGAAGGATCGGTACCTTCAACATTTCCTACGTGCTATCTTCCGGTGGCCTCAGCATTATGTCTTTAATAACGGACATTCCGTTGCCAGAGATCACCTCTACGGCGTACACGTATATGGAGCGCTAGCAGCGCACTTTACGTGCGACAAACTGCGTTTCTAACGCAGCAAATCACACCTTGGGGTCGTGGGAGATGAAAGCTACTGGATTAAAACTAATAGCTAGAAGGTTCAGTTGCCTGTCACCTACAGGTTTTTTCCTTGGCTATGTTACAGTTGCGACACACAATAAAACCATGTAAGGGAAAATGAACCGGAAGAAAAACAGTGCAAACCAAAGTGGATTTGACTCACCAACTAGACGTCTAGGGCTCACCAATGAAACTGGTCGACGTTGATGACCTGCCGATAAGTCTTCTTACGGATCTCGATTAACGCGCGTGAACTCCTAGTGTCTTGTTACTCTGGGTAGACGAAACACTCTTGGAGGTCTTGGACGTTTATTGACGTACCGCGGTACTGGAAATCACCGAATATTTGCCGATGTGATGCAGTATCCCAACCATGTCAGATTCGGCATCTGGTGCTGACAGTGAGTGTTCGCTAAAACAGCTTCCTTGGTAGATAGCAGCAACATTGAAATCTCTGCCTACCTTTCCCGGTTTCTTCGGGTTTACCACCGAATGATGTTATGAGTGCCAGCAGAGTCTGTACGAAACTTCCGGCAGGTAGTCAGGTACGCGATCAAATTATCCCTTACGAAAGTTATCGTTCAATCGAATAATGTAACAATTGAATAAATCTGGATCGTGCATAAACCTGCGTTTCGAAGATTCTCACATTCGTATCACTAGCTCATGGATATTCGGCAGGGTCTGTATTTTTTCAATTTTCCAAGGTAATCTGATGCACAATCGTCTACCGTCATAGTTTATGGATTCCTCTGCCGCTCGCAACATTTGATGGCCTTCGTCGGAGTGGTATATGCCCATTGTATGGAGGTCTTTAAACTTAATGTTATATGAATAATTCAACATAATGCTAGTTTTCTCCTCCCTGATGACAGCTGTTACGCTCTAGGGCAGCCTCATAAACATCCATCTCAATGCTGTTTTCATTGCGAAGAGCTCTTTCGGTCCGCCATACAGACTAATAATCACCCATTGAGTTCAGTTCAGTTCAGTTTGCACAGGACGGAAGTGGTCGAGACCAATCGTGCGTTCAGATCGTTATGTTGTCAGCTAGTTTCCTTGGCTTCCGTTACTGCTCGTCAAAGGTTCGTTCTGCTTTTTTCTGAAAGGCAGAATATTTAGGTGCAGTATCTCATCCACCTTCGTTCTGCTTGTTTCTGAAAGGCAGAATATTTAGGTGCAGTATCTCATCCACCAGATATGTAGAAATGAAATACGTTGATATAGGAACGACTCACTTTTTTCCGTTATCGTCCCTCAAATGGCCAGCTCCGGGAAAACCACATCCCAGCACAGATCCAAGGCCTTTTTGAAGGCTACAACTGTTGAGCTGCTTACGACATTTTCCAGCAGTCTGTTCCACAAGGGTACCACCCGGTTTGTGAAGAACCCGGCCCTTAGCTTCAACCTGGAGTACTCTCTTTGCAGCATAAGTCTATGACCTCTAATGTCGCACTCTGGTGCAGGAACGAAGAGGCTGCTTAGTTCTATGCCCGACAACCACTTAACTATCTTGAATGCTTCTATCAAGTCGCCCCTGGTCCTTCGGCGTGACAGAGTGAAGGGATTCAGGTCCTTCAGACGCTGCGAGTAGCTCTTTCCTATCTGTCCAGTGACCATTTTGGTTTCCAGTCGTTGTACCCTCTCTAGACACTCCATATCTCTGCGATAGGATGGGGTCCAAGCTTGCACGCAGTATTCCTGCTGTGGGCGCACCATTGCCTTATACAGCGGAACGAACACTTCTGGCTTCCTGCATGTAACTGAGGTGCGCAGCCTGAAGAGTACTCTTCTTGCTTTATTTGCAGCCACCTGACATTGTCTTGTAGGCCAAAAAACCTTTGTGACAATTATTCCTAGGTCCTTTACCTCCGTCGTGCCACGATGAATATCGCAACCAATGACCATTTGAATCCTAGTGTTAGCCAGATGCTCCATTTCTATACCCTTTAGGTGGATTATTCGAGCCATGTGTCTCCGTGCCAGTACCTAAACTATTAGAATCAAGAGATCGTTCATGGTGTATGAGGTGTCTACCTTATTGTCTTCAGGATCATTGAGGAGGCTTACTCTGAATGACACCGTGTGACTGATTATATATTGGTATTGATCATTCTTACTCACGGGTCACTTAGCTCTAACAGTTCGAAGAATTCCATACACATATTAAAGCTTTAATACTTCCACCATTTTCGGTCCATCCACAAAATCCGACCTGAGAAAACCTTTGATAACATTTGATAAGTAGGTGAAGTTTCAGTAAACGATCACTGAAAGTTCTGTAACGATGCTGATGTGAGTCTAATTGTAATTGAGATCACGTGTATGTTGCGCCAACACCCCGGGGGTGTCTCGTGTCTGCTGCAAACCTGGAATGCAGAAACCCATTTTTCCATGTAAATTTGACTGTCCTTCTTTTTTCTGATTATTTTTCAATTATTTTTGAAAAATTTTAAATTCCGGATTTTCGCGCCGGGAGAGACTTTTACCGCACCATCGGCCATATTCAAAACCCATTGGTCCGTTTCTCCATGACTCACTACTTTCGAGCTATTTTCCAAGGTCATTGACGGTCAGTCGCTAAACTATATATAAACAAACCAGTTGCTCACTATCTTTGCCTTCACGGTTGAGCCAAATATGCAACCTCAACTGAACGTCTGTTTTCCTTGTTTTTTCTGGTCGGACTCGCGGGCGTTCTTTCCGTTCCACTGGGGTTTACGTTTGGGTACTGCAGTCGGGCATATTTGTGTACCTTTCACTAGGTTGCTGGGTCATATAGTTCTGTTTGTGTTCATTGCCACCGTACGCATCGCTTTGAGTAGCATGTCACACTAGTCCGGCTGTATCGTCTATCCCAACTTTAGAGCAAAGTTTCGAGTCCATTGACTTAAAGCTAACCGGAGTTGACGACCTGCCGGTAAGTCTTCTTACAAGTCTCAATGTGCGCGCGAACTCCTGGTGTCTCGTTGCCCGAAACAGACAAAAACACTCGTGGGAGTCGTAGACGTTTATTGGCGAATTGTGGTACTAGATAGTATAAATGCAGTAGCAGAGCGAAAGCGTGTCACACGTGTCTGTGGGTTTGAACAGGACCCAGCTTATATATACGCCTGAGCGAAAAACCGTGCTCGGTAAAGCAAACAGAAGTAAAACAAAGAAAATATCACAGTTGGAGTCAGAGTTGATTGTGAAGAAAATATGAACGGAAAACGTCCTCGTGGATTGCTCCTTTTCTTTGTACAATCATGGTCACTACAGACCTTCCAAAGGGGCATTTTTAATCGAGGACTCTCCTTCCTTTTAATAAGTTTCGTAAACCCATACCGTCCGCCATTGAATACGATCCCATCCGTTACTTCCGCTCATCTACCTTGTAAACGTCTGGGTAGTCGTTAAAATAAATACTCTTGCGCGGTTATAGAATCCATCTGGCACCCACATCCCACTTCCGTTAGGATCGTATAGCAGCTTCTCAACTTAATACTCCGCCTGCTCAGGCTCTCGCCTGTCCCACTTCAATCTGCCGTTTTAACTCAAACGTCCACTACTGCAGCCCTGATTACTTCTTGCAACCAATCGAATAAATTATCGAGTTCCTCCCTAGGCGTACAATACACATCTTCCCCTACCAATGGCATTCATTATTCTTCTACCTCTCTAGCTCTTCCCTACAGTGTTGTACTGGATAAGCCACTTTCCTAAATTCCCCACATGAGAGGTTAGTGAAGAATCCATTGAACTGCCGTTTGAGCTGTCGTATTCAGTAGCATTTCCTTCAAACGAAGTTAGTTCTAACCGCGGAGTTATAAGCCATGAAGGCTGTCACGCCTGGTTACAAATAGTTCTCTCACACCCCTACCAAACTTCACTTCGGGTGCACTCTCTAATAGATATTTTTCTACTCATTCCTTTTATTTTGTCTTGGAACACCGGAATGCTGCGTCTTCTGCATCGTTCCTACACTCATCCTCTGGAAGGGCCAGCTTAGCGGCGGCCTCGCAGGTTTGTTGTAGACAGACTGCATCCCTTACCTCACACGCTTATCTTTGTCTAACCCTCAATAATCATAATTATACTTCTGCTTTTTTATTTAAAGATCACGTGATGCGGTGTGAGCCCCCTAAGGATTACGCTGAACTCGAGTCGTTCACGACGGTGGTTTCTTTCCCACTGTTCTCTACAGCAAAGGGTAGTCTGAATGGGGGCGATTTGCCATGTTGACAAGATGTTGAGTTTACCTTGGGAGAAAAATACTGGAGAAGAAATGTGAAGAATTTTGAAGAAATCACCGAACGTAATTTTATCAAGGTTTTTAACCATAACATCAATACGGATAAAGATTACTACAAGTCAAGGGGTCTCAACTTCGACTGACCAAATGTTTAGCACCTAGGAACGACAGGTGAAATTTTACCTCCACAGTTTTTCTGCAGCGTTCAATCCCGTTTCGCTCGCTCTCGATTACACCAGTGCACCAGTGCACTGTGACTTTCAAATTATCTTATTGCGCTTTTGTTGTACAAATGATCATGCTTTTGCATGCTTCACGGGGCTTGGTGAAGTATGATTATTATTATAGGCATATGTCAATACAGATTTGCAAATTACAAAAGCTGTCTTAAGTCCCAGTTAAAAAACCACAAGTAATAGAGTGAACCACTGAGACAGACCACAGAGAAACTGAGCTTGTAATGAAGAGATCAGTTAAAATAACGGTTTAACCGTTTGGCTTACAGAAGAGAAAGGAGAGAGGAGAAAATAAAGATAATGTAATTATAAAACTATTTTGTACAAAATCTGTTGAAAAACCGTCATATTAACCACTATCCTAAGCTTGGCAGATGGATCTGAATTCCTTAGAAAAGTTGTTGGTTATAGGCATTCTTTAACCTCTTGAAACGTTACTCCCGCAGCATCTTTTACTACCAACTTACGTGAAGCACCACAAAATAGATCTTTCAATGATTGCATAGGTTCAGCAGCATCAAAGATAAAGTTGCCGGAGTAGTTCAGCAGTCACAAGAAAGCGTTTAGGTCTTTGAGTGAGGATGGTAAAGCGTACACTCTTACGTCACAAATTTTATCTTTGCATGACTGGTGATGATGCCACTGATATACCATTGATATAAGTGTTAGCAAAATTTGTCTCACGTAATTCTGCCGATAAATATTTGGCACGCACGAACAGAAGTTTCCAAACCAAAACGCAAACATAAGAACCCAAACAAATAAAAAAACTCGTGACAGTAGATTTCTCAACGTCTTTAGGAGCGGCTGGGATTTGATGATAAGCAAGAACTAAACTGATATTCGAGAAAACAGTCCAGCCAAGAAGTGACGCGGGATATCGCGTATGTGGGTAATGGAGTTATTATCAAAATAAGTCAGTGCATTAAGTGCTTTCTAATTGCCGCATAGTCGCCAAGTATTGCCATCTGTTTTAAGACCCATGTGTAAAGAAGAGACCCGTAGACTTCGGGAAGGATGAACAGTACCTTTTAAACGTAGTGTTGAAATCATGCTCAGCAAAAGCTACTTTGTCCGGTGACATTTACGGAGGTCGTGCGGTGACTGGTGATCCATTATTGACTGTTGTCTTCCACACTATTTGACAGTATTATGACNATGACCATCTTAATATGTTTAGTCAAGCTGAGAAAGCCTTTTGTTAATAAGTGGAACCGTTCAGGTCAGGTCAGGTCCCATGACTTGTAGAGTGAACCAAATTGAGTCTAGTTTCTTGCACTGTGAGCCTCAGCGTTTCACTGTGCTACGACAGATTGGTATTTTCGTTGCGTCTGTCTGTCGTGAAGTTTAAGGGGAACAGTAATAACAATTGAGCAAACAGGACTATTACAGTTAGAACCAAAGACGTCCCACAGAGATTTTCGATTAGATTTTTACCAGGTCGTTAATCCAATTCATCTTTGAGAAAATATACCCGACCATGGCTCGTCCACCTGGTGCTTAAAAGGTCCAAGGCTACGAGCCGCAACCACTTGCTGTGGCAACCGGTTCCACGCATTGATCATTCAAAGAGAAAAAACTTTGATCGAATACTCCTAGTTGCCCTGGGCTTTTCCAGTTTGCACCCGTTGCCCCAAGAGTTGTGGCATAGGTTTAGCAGCTGTGTTTTGGCTACCGAAGATCCTGTCAGCTGCTTGAAAGCCTCAATGAGGTCCTCTCGCATTGGCCCAGAGGGAGAACCGGTTTAACCAACTGAGCCTCTCGCTATATTCAAGATCCCTCATACTGCCTGTGGCCCTCGTGAACCTTATTTGTACCAAGTCAAGGACCTTGACGTCTTTCGTTAAGGCACTCAGACCTAAGCGCAGCACTCTAGATGTGGCTTCAAAAGGGCCTTGTATAAAGAAACCATCACTTTTATCCCTCGAGAGGCTACAGTATAGGACACCAACTGACTCCCATTCTACATGTACACTCCATCCTTTGCATCTCAATGTTTTACTATATCAAGGTCACCTCTTTTGCTCAGTACGTGTTTACTTTCGCTTTCCGCACGCTTGCTAACGCTTTCGCGCCTCCCATTTTTGCTCCGAATGTTATCACAATACGACCGTCCTCCGTTTTGTGAATCGTCTCGTTTTGTTTTCGCACAAATACTTAAGCATCTAGGCATTTGCCGCGTCCAGACCACCGCTTACTACCCGACAGCCAACGGGATGGTCGAGCGTTTCCATCGACAGCTGAAACGTACTATGGTAGACCAGGCAAACCAAGACTGGAAGGAGTCTCTACGCTTAGTCCTCTTACGTTGCAGTGCAGCCTTCATAGCTGATCTCCGGTGCACACTGGAAGAGTTCACTTTCGGTTGCACCCTGCGTCTTCCAGGAGAAATGGTAGTACCGACCCCAACAACTGATTTCAACTGCCGTGACTATGCAGCCCGTTTAGTAAACTGTAAGCAATAGTTGCATATTCAGCCACTCCGTCAGCGAACATCCCTAGCGTACCTCCCTCCTCGATTAGCCGAAATCTTGCAAGGTTACCTCAGAGCAGAGTTCCGCGCACCACTGCCACCTCAATACAAGCCTACGTCATAGAGCGCAACGGTAAATGTGAGACCGTCAGTATTGACCGACTCAAACCTGTGTACTTGGAGGAAACGATAACTCCCACTAATGGCCCCCACCAGTTGCGCCACCCGTTACTCCCCTCTCAACGAGTCCTGCTCCCTCCACCTTGGTAACAACACGACATTTATGAAAAATGACCCCGATCCCCACTCATCCCATCGGATTATTAGTTGCGGGAGAGTCTTTAAGTTACCTGTATGTTTTGCCTTGTAGAACGTTTTTCACAATCACCAGCGTGCAGACACCTATAGTCTGAGATATAAATATTTTTCTCTCATCTGTGTATTCATATATGTATCCAAAAACAAAACAGTCTTTTAATCGTTGTTTATATTTTTTCCTCCACGTTTCACGTTTTTCTGTATGCACATATACAGGTTGATAACAAAACAAAAAGCTTGTTCTTTTATTGTATTTGTCTTCGCCTCATTAAGCAGCTCCAACAAGGGCTGCTTCCAACTTATTTCTCCTGTTCTCTTTCAGGCTGTGCTCTCAAAATTCGAGTGAGAAACCTCAGCCAAGAGAAGGTTGCGACCTCAAAACGCGGTAGGAAATCTTCGGCGAAGAAACGCAGAGACCTCAAAACACGTGAAATAAACTTCGACCAGGAGAACGCAGCAAAAAAGGAGATTGGCACATTCCCCACCCTTCCCACCGCTCCAGCACAATGTCGGTGTCAAAGACCTGTGTCTGATAGCCCCGCCAGGATTTTACTGGCTCGTACCCAAGTGTGACGCTTCCCCTATTTTCATTAAGAACAACCCAAAACGAGGCAAGCAGCGAAACGAGGACAGGCCTGCAGACGTTTCCCATGACATTGTCACTTTCCCACAATTTTTTGTGGACCAGCAACCCATGCCGCATCAATTGGAACTATTTTGAACGTTGATTCTCAATATTACGTGACAACTCAAAAAGCGATCCAAATTTTCGAATTAGTAAACCACAGAAAACAATGCATGTACCCTTGTAGAAGGCTCTCCTTAGCCTTCTAGAGGGAGCTCTATAGCAACACGAACTACCTCCCATTCCACATTTACCCGTCCTTCTTTGCATCTTCATTTTTACCACACCAAGGCCACCTCTGTTATCAGCACGTGTTTTCTTTTGCTTTCCGCACGCTTGCTAACGCTTCGCGCCTCCGAATTTCGCTCTGCAGTTTTATACAATACAACCGTCCTCCGTATCAGGAATTGTTAATTTTGTTTTCGTACTAATATTCGTATGTCATACAGACGCATTAGCTCGGGGTACCGATACGTCTGTGCCACAGATCCAGCTTCGAAGCTGGATCCGTGTACTGATATGAAATTGGTTGAGAAAGTGGACACTGCTACCTGGTTAGCATGTGCCACGGAGTTGAGCCAGTAGAGTCAGACAGTAACGAGGTCAGATATATGCAAACTAAGGAAAGATGCGTCACAATACTTATAAAAGTATGTACCAAAGTAGGTTGTGTTCCACAGATTCAGCCTCGAAGCTGGATCCGTGTGCTGATATGAAATTAGTTGAGAAAGTGGCCGCTGCTACCTGGTTAGCATGTGCCATGGAGTTGAGCCAATGGAGTCGTATGAAAACGGAATCAGATATATATAAAGTAAGGAGAGATGGGTCACAATACTTATAAAAGTATGTATTAAATCAGGTTGTGTTCCACAGATCCAGCTTCGAAGCTGGTTGAGTCGTTATTAAAAAGGGAGTGTGGTGGGG
>UZAN01053294.1:0-11708 GCA_900618425.1 Echinostoma caproni
CAGAAACAGATCCCGTCGTAATCAGGCGGAACCTTGCGGTCGATGTCCATCGGTTACGGAATAAGGAGGTTAATGTTGATCACGTTCGCTGTTCAATATGCGAGCATTTCAGATGGAACTATTTCCTCACGGAAATTTGATATGAGCGAACTCTAAATATACTGTTATCACCAGTGTAATTTCATTTGGGGTGAGTTCTGGAGATGTTTGCCTGCATCTTTTGATTCGACATCGCTTCTATGAAGTTGGTCACATGGCGAGTGTGAAGCTAAGATGCAGTGAAGACTTTATGTAATGAACAATCAAAATCAGAGACTAAGGTTGATTATGTAAATCGCTCACAAGTTTATGCTACACGTGTAATGTAAGATATTTCTGACCAGCGAGCATGATACCTTTTCCAAAAACTTCATCCTCAAACGTTCTTTCTAAAACGTTTTCGTCCCATTGCATTAACGTGTATAATTATAAAGTTGACTAATAAAGCCATCCTGAGTCGCTTACAGTAGCTTGTCACCATTCCCCATGATCCTCTTCAGTTCTCGTTCAAATCCAACAGATCCACTTTGGATGATGTGTCTACTGTGGTTCATTTTATAAGCAAGTCATCGAACAGCTCTGCGAAATCTGTTCGTTGCGTTTTTTCTCGATTATTCGTTTGCTTTTGCTTCGGTGTCCCCGTCATCCATCCTTTTTACGCTTGGATCTTTTGACACTCCGAGACAGCTGCTTTTGTGGCTTCCTGATTATTTCACCGGAAGAATCCAGTGCACAAAGCTGGGCAGGAATACCTCAAGTCCTCTAGGCAATAATTATGGTGTGCTTCAAGATGCTGTCTTCTCTCCGTATCTTTTCACTGCTTTCCTATGTGATCTTTCAGTTCCACACCCTGCTCATATCTAAAAGTACCCTGATGATTTCGCTTTATATCAGATCGTTTCCTCTTCTTTGTAAATTTCCTCCTTCACGGAAAATGTCCCCCGAATCGAGCACTTTTCAAACCACTCTGGCCTTATTCTTAACATATCCAAGTGCTTGTAGTGTATTTTTAGCTCTTCCCGCTCAAATCCTCAACAGTAACCTGCTGTTTAGGGTTATCTCAGCCTAACATCTGGGCGTAAATATCGATAATTATCTTCGGTGGTCGAGACACATTCAGAACAATATTGAAAATCCTCGGCGACTCTCCTTTCAGTTCCGAAAGCTCGGACAATTTAGCACTCCACAACATGTTTATTCTCCTTTGTTAAACAATGCGCTCTCCCGATTGATGATAACAGTCCGTGAATCTTCAAGTTCTACCGAGTCATTAATCACAGGACACAATAATGGTCATATGAGAATTCCGAGCGACCCCTCCCATTCTTTGTATTTTGATCTATCTTCTAACTCCGTCGTTCCTATTATCGGTATTTACCTTCTCGAATAAACCTTTATGGAAATTCCGCTGTATCGCAGTTGGCTCGAATCTTGACCAGCAATGAACGAGTTATAAGTGAATTACGTCAATCTTTAATTGAATGAACCAAACGTCTGAGATATTTTTTCACACAACACTCTATTAGATCTGTCTAAACTTATATATTTTCTCCGTTGTGACGACCGCTGTACAATGTTTAACTGAAATGGAAGTATATCTCAGCTTGCAAAAGTTATACAAGTACAGTTCAAAGTACAAACGACTGGCAAGGGATCGTATTTACCAGAAACCATGATGATTAGTCGAGAAAACGTTATATCTTATGCAAGTGATACGCTTAATGATCATTCGTGTACAAAGTACAAAAGTGTCTATTTGTGAGTTGTCGGTTGCTGAATAGAAAAATAATGTTTCCCTAAAGACTCCGAAGCCCACATTTCCCGGTGAGGACTGAAGAAGGATACTCACCCATGATAGACTTGTTCGTGCGAAAACGTGACTGCCTTGATACTTTTGACCAAATGAGCTGTTGGTATATGATTGTCACTTCAACCAATGAGTGAATTCTTCTCGTCCATTGGGGACGAATTTTCGGCGAAAAGTTATCACGTTAACATGGGCATCATTGGAAGTGGAAAAGTACACCCACTCGAACGATAGTGTTCAAAGTTGTGGAGGAAAAGCAGAACATTCTGGTCTTGGCCACAGAGAAAAATCCAGTACAACCACATGAGATTCAATTTCAATTCACCGGATATTCGTTCTCTGTAAACCGACACACACGATAGAAAGAGTACATAAGGGTTGTATAAAGTTACTCCACTACTATATACAACCCATATACATTGCAGAGAACAGACGTAGAAACGGATGAATGCTTAGGGTGCATAGTCTTATTCAGAAATGGTGCACAAAACAAGAAAACAATTAACTGGTATCGATGAGTGAAATAGTAGTATAACCCACAGAACAGATGGTAGGAGAACATTTTTCAAGCAATGAAAATAAAACTGTCCTTTCAGATAAATGAAAATATTTTTTCACGACAAACCTAAACATGAATATAGTGGCATTTCGCATGAATAATGAGCTAATCTGCTATTGTTCTTGCATCAAACATTTGTTTTTTACTGTTCTGTTCTCCATTGTGGAACAAAACCACAGCTGCCAAATGAATTCCAAGTGTCGTGTGGTCTTCTACAATCGGAAGATCAAGACATGTCTCAGTTCGCTATATGTGGTTTCCAAATTGCCAATCAAGTATCAAGATCTGCCGGCCGACTGGGTCCGCGTTCCCAATTACAGGAGCGAATAAATCGTGTTCACAATTGAATAGCAGTGCTGCATGAATGAACATACGCGCGGTAGTTTCCCTTAAAATCTTACGCGGTCAGTTCTCTGACAAACACACATACGCACACCCATGCACATTCATCTGCGTCTATATCTATCTTTTCGTTTTTCTTTCTTGATGTACCATTCTATACTCATCGATTAACTTTCTCGTATCAACAAGTTCCATGAATTGTGATCGCTCGCATTCACACGTGCATCGAGTGAGTCTGCTGTGCTCGCGTGAACCATTTGTACCCATCCTTTTTATTCGCCAACATTTCTTGTAACAACCCTGGATACAGAAGCTCCTTCACAAACAAGCGAGAATTGAAGCACACATGTGGAAAACTGGAAAACATTTATGATGATTCATGGAGCTTAGGTTTTACTCCTGGTTCATAATTGCCAGAAAAATTAAATGAACACGTTGAAGTTTCGAATGCGAAGAGGAGACAAACAATATTGCAATGGATAAACACATCGAAGAAGGGCCACGAAAGGGCACTGAATGAATGAATTTGTCAGTCTATTTTTGTCATGTAATGGGGGCCGTTTAAAGCAGTATTAGTTTTGGTCGATCACGGAAGAATAAGGATGTTCCTTTGGGTTACGCGGGCAAAGGTAAGTTGTCCATTGGAGATTTGATGGGCATTCAGTTTGAGACCGTCCAACCAACAAGTTTGAATATGTGCAACCCGCTGTATCAGCAAATGATTGGTTAAATAATTAGGATAACAAACCAAAGGGACAAACTTGCAGGTCCATCGGTGATTGCTAAGACCGTGAAACGGAAATGCCTCAAATACACATGAGCGCAATTTACCTTGTTCGGTGGGATCATGAGAACAATGTATAACGCCACTACGTTTGGATTCTGTGAAATTCATTTATGGTTTCAGTGAGCGATCGAGCAATCCGGGATCGGTTGTTTACGATGCACAACTTTGTTACCGAACTACAGCTCTTCGTGAGCACACCGTCTCGGCTATACGGCCGCGTACATTTGAATGATTAAATGATGGAGTGTTATTATAAGAAAACCTGGTTTCACTAGGACATTTCACCGTACTGCAATTTGAAAGCACAGCAAGTGAACAAATAAACGATCAAGCAGTTTGAATTTTCAAATATAATTCTCAGTACACAACTGCTTCCAGCCATTCAGCCGACCGGTGCTTTCTTTCTTGCTTGATTGATTGAGAAGCCCGGTTGAGATTGCTGTCTTTTCATGCTTTTATGGAACACACTAACCATTTCAAAACCGAGGTGCAAGTCACTTTCAATCGCTATTCATAGATTTATCCGGGTTCCCGTGTTAAAGTTGTCCGGGTGTATACGCTAATCGAACACGATTGTCCGAACATCTTGTGTGGAGGGAGAGTCGAACGTGTTTGACTTGCCCGACCGTAACATACTAACTATCACACCTTTTCTATCATTTTATTATCATGTTACAGTTGATACCCGGTTACCATCAATAGATTCTCTCGGTGGGAAGGCACAGGTGAGTGACAGTAAACAAGTTTGAGCTTTAATCACTTGACCATATCCCCCGGAAGAATATACATACTCGATCATAAATTATTCAAACATTTTGCTACCCTCGCATTGTGGTGATCATTGAAATCCCATTGCCGTCATGTATATTATTACTGATTTTCATTCGAAATTACTTGGTATAATCATCAAGTCATTTGTTCAAGAAGAAAACAACATGCGGTGTTACCATTTCAATGCTTTTAACTCACTGTCTGAGAACTTTGCGCAATTCCCATGATGCGGGAACAAACGTATCATGATGATTGACTTGAACAATCCACGACCGTGTAGGCGACTGTATAGTAACGAACAATCAACCATTCCCACCGGTAGAAGCCTTGATGTTTGCGAAGGCAGACACCTGTTTAACAAAATGTTGAAAAGTTTTGTTCTCAGTTTGTATTGAACGTATCATGTGCTTATACACAAAAGGTCTTTGGGAACAACAATGTGTTATCTATATTTCGCTCAGTTGTCTGTCTACATGATGGACGCTTGCGCTCCACATAGTGTGACGCACAAATGAGGCTGTTCACTAGTTAAACCGTCCTGTGGAGGAAAGCACGGATACCAGTAATTCAGGATGAGAGCGTGAAAGTGCTTCTTTCTTAGAGATAATTAGAATGTGTCGAATGAATGGTGAATGAGCCAGGTGCAACTCAGGCGTCGTTTGCAAAACATTTCGTGTTTCAAGGAAAGCATTGTACAGTTTTTATCTAGCCGAATGATTACCGGGGAGTTTGTCAGCTCCAATGCATCTCAGGAAAGAAGCCACCTGCACATCAACAATATATTCAAGGGAATTATTGGCGTGACCTTGGTATGGTTTATCACTGATGCAAATGCATTAGGAGTTCCTAATGACGGAGGGAATAATTTCCATGGTGATTTTGCTAGCAAATGTTGGCTCCTAGTGACTTTAAGAATTTCGAAGTTTCGTTTCCCTCTTCGTTGGACATATGTGGCTTTCAGTACTACAGAGTAAGAAACTATTAATGTTTGATGGTAATATGTGACGCGGTGAGCCAATTTCGACCGGTAGGTTGTGATATTTTCAAAGGTGATGGAATGGTTTTCTGTTGCAAGTATCCTCCACGAAAATCATTGAGAGTCACAACAGAAAACGATTCTGAAGCTACGAAAACCTAACAAGTAGTGCATATATTGTCTTGTTTGAGCATGATGGTAGAAAATGTTTCAATGTAATGTTATATCTGTCTGGAGGAATAGCATGAACTGCAAAATGTTTTCTTTTGTCAGGCACGCTCTACTTTACTACTTATAGTAGCACCCCTTGGCATGACAAAACTGCAGCATTCTGTAAATTAGAACAATTGGTTGCCTCCAAACCGTCGCAAACAATGAATCAGCGAACGATTTGGTCTTTCAAATGTTCTTTCCGGAAAGAGTTATTCAAATGTGTCAGATTTTAGTTTCAGTTTTGAGGATAAAACGCCTCAAATAAATCTAAATCAGATAACGGATGAATTAGGAATACTGATGTATAGAGCGCACTGGTTGATTTCTAGCGGAGATTCACGCTAACACCACCAAAGATTTATGATTATGCTTCAAATAAACCGTTGTCCGCGATATGGCGGGAACACTGGAACGTTTTTGTCCAGATTTGTGGTCATTTTTTTCACACCGATCACCAAAGCCTCGACTTTGTTTGCCGCCGTAATATTGATCTCGCTGATGAGAGTGAAATATAGCATTTGCTATATGAACTCGCTTCAGTCAATAAAATAGCTACGCATCGAATTAAACAAACAATGAGTATTCCATATTATTCTCTAAAATATCTCTACTTGTTAGACGAATCGACTGCGTTCTGTTTTGTTCACGTCTGCCGATTAATCTAGAATAGAGTGAGCCAGAGTTGAGGTATGCTTGTTGCTGCTGGGCTATTGATAGAAAAAAGCGCAGTAGCCAAACCTAAACTCAATGACCGCAACCCAAGACTGTCCTCAAATCAAGCTGTTCGACGAGGCCCATGATCCACGCAATAGAAGTACAGTACTACTGCTTCCTCCATTCACACTGTCTTGTCCATCTCACTCGAACAATGAAATTCCCTCTGACTCTCCCTTGCGATCTGACTGGATCATTTTTCGCGATTTGCGCAACTCGGAATCCCTTAATCTGACATGAGACTGTCAGATTACCGGCTTTCCGTTTTTGTGATGCTCTTTTGTCACGTCCGGTGGTGGTAATGCTACTCCTACTGGACCTCCTAAAGACTCGCGACTGTAGACAAGCCGTGGTTTCTCGCTCGGATTAGCTGAGCAAGCACCAGGTCCATAGTTGCAGCTGTACCATCCGATCGATCGATAAATGAACCCAATCGGACCGGTATAGAAGGATGATAAGTTCTGAATCCAACGCTGCTTAAGTGTCGGTGGAGAATTACCACGGGCGAATCAGTTGTGCAGCATGCTCCATGTGGGAATTTCGGAATGGAAAAAGTTCAAGAGATGCTGGCTCTGGGCAAACGCTTGAGTCGTCTAAGACACAGGCGCTATTTTTTGTGCGGGCTCTGTGAACGGACAATCATAATAGAAATTTCGGAAATTACAAATGGCTACTTGGCGCTTGTTACAACCAACACATTTCCGTGTTCCACGACAGGGCTCTAATGTACAGTCCCATCAACACCTGGTTCGATTCCACCGAAAGACTTAATTCACACGGTTCTCAAATAACTCATTCATATTTTCGTGTTCTAAAAGAATTAATTCATACAGTTGTGTCCCGTTTGTAGAATAGTCCTACCGTTTTCATTAGCACCAATTGGTCTGTCAACGGACTTCAATCCCTTAGCCTCGATTTCCATGTTAGCCCATTCGGTTTTGCACAGAGACCATGCACACTTGATGACCTTTGGTGTGGCTATCACTTTTTGGTAGCTCATTAAGTCCCCACGGGGTAAATGCATTTAAATGTTCTTCACCGTCTAAATTATTGGGCCATCGCACGAGGTGATGACCGCCGGCCGTATAGCTCAGGGTTAAACGTGTTGCCTCCCAGTCCGAAGGTTTATGGTCCGAGTGCTCACAAGAACAGGTACGCACCACTGACGTGTCCCAAACAGGACGATACATTTGTTCATTGGTCCTTGTCAATTATCACAAGGATTTCCCCCAACAGATCTTCCTTCACTAGACGTTATGCCCACTGTGGAACACGTTGTCAGCAAATCATCGAACACTTAAGACAATCTGTGCTTTTCTTGAATGCCTCCCTCGTTTGTTTATATTTCTCGGTTTCTACTATTCAATCTTGAGTCATTTAACACTCCTAGACAGCTACCCCGGTGAATTTCTAACTATTTCACAAAAAGCGCTCAACGCACCAACTTGAACGGTAGTACAGTAAAAAACGAAATAATAATTCCAGTGTGCTTAAAAGTGCTGATTCGTCTTTGTATCTCTTCACTGCTTTCATTAGTGGTTTTTCGGTTCCCTCCTGTACAGATCCGTAAGTATGCCTATGATGTGGTTTAGTGTTAGAAAATATCCTCTTCTTCCAAATTTGATTGCTATCCTTTAGTGCAAATCCAAAACGTTTTTCAACCACATCTCGGTGTCTTGAAGACATGTTCATCCTTACGATGCAATCTACCATCCTTAATTATTACCCTTTCTCTAAAGTGACGTATGCCAAGTGCTTCAGTGTCACCACGAACAGTAATCTCTGGTGTTCCGGGGCACATCCATAATTGTACGGAAAACCGTAGCACCTCTACGTCCAGCTACGAAAACTCGGGTAAATCTAATCTCCCATATCAGTGTTGACCACTTCTTTCAACAGTGCGTTTTCCCTCTCTTACTCGTTTGATCCTCTGTAGTGCATCTTGATCAGTTAAAACAGGACTTGAACATCATCCGTCGTGGCTTGATGGTAATCAGGCGTGCATCTTTGGTTCCGTTTCATTATTTGATCAGAAATTATTAGTGTTCAAATCAATCGTTTTATTAACTTCACCAATGAGATTTGGGACGACACTCTTCTCCCTCCACCCGTTGATTCATATTCTTGTCCACATGCTCACCCTTTCAGCATTTGCCCTCTCGTTTTACCATTGAGAATAGTTCGCAGTTCGGAAACCTAACCATCAATGAACAAGTCGTTTTTAAAGAGTATGGACAGAAACCATTGTGACATTCTCACGTTTTGTCTTCTCAGTTTGCATATTTAATTCGCTGTGGTCAGTGTACATTTTTTATTGAAAACATCAAATCTTGAACACGTTATAAAAGGGACGATACAAACATGGTAAGTTAGAATTCAGTCAGTATGCTCGCGTATCTGTTTTCACCGTGTTATATATTTAACTACCAAAGATTGGTTGGTGAGTTGTTTGATAAGACAATCATGTGTTAAACATAATCCGTAGACCTGACATTAACAGAACACCAAACACACGTCTGTGAGCCTTTGTCCCAAGGCAATTATTTCGAAATACCCTTGAAATCACTCATAATGAATGAGTCCAAGTGAAAGTCAAAGTTTTATAATGAGAATGATTACATGACGTTGCTTTTTATTTCCCACAGAATTTTCCGTAAAACTGAAGCCATTAACCGAACAAACAGGGATGTCAACAGTTGCATAGGTTTATTTGTTTTCAACGTTTATGTGCATCCATGATTCATCCAGTATCAGCTCGAAAGAATCATTTGCGGACGCAGAACCAACGTCAGCTGATAAGGGTTAACAAATAATGCCCCTATGAAAACTAAGAATGACTTCGAAATTCGATTAGTTTATTTTGGGGAATTGATACAATGAAATAAACTGTTCTCGAATTCGATCATACTGAGTGGAGTCCAAACCCAATGATTGCAGTCTTTCCAAATGTGTACTGGAGTCTACTCTTCTGACCACTTTGATGGATATTCTTGGTGGATATTCAAAACGAGTATGGTTGTGATGGAATCAAGGCATTCGGGCTGAGGTTGAATAAAGTCTGTTAACAAACATGGAAACTGCAAAGGGAGACAAACTACCCCGATAAATCCCATGGTGTGAGCCCGAACTGGATTGGGATCAGTCTCTACCGTGTCGGCGTTTTCTCGATGGCACTGGTGCACGGGCGTCAGGTTAATGGATAAAGAACTGCAACTTGATTTATCCATTATCTTCATCGACACCCTCCTAACTCCCATTGTGGACAAATGTATGGACTGCGATCAGCCCTATATTTACCGCAAGTTTCTTCGTTTGTCAATCCACGTTTGGCTGGCACTAACAATAACGACTTGCACTGTCTGCAGCTGTCCTTTAACTGGGATCGTTGGGATACGCATCGTCGTGCCAGGTTCGGTGATGGTTTTGGCAGACAAGAATATCGGAAATTCCAATGAGTTTCTTAACAGACTTGTTCCAAAGTCTCTTATTGCAGCAACAGAAGTGAATGAAAGGTCAACTGAAACTGATCGAACCAGTGATGCAACAACTCAACCAGTAAACAACAAATCCAGCTTCGCATGAGTTTCAGTCCCGGTTTTACCTAAATCTTTGTAAATTCAATCACTGAATCTAATTATGATCCTGAAGCTGATCACTTTTGCGAGACGTGGCTCAAACGCCGGACAAACGTGTTTCGAACAGATTTCGGTTGTCAAGACGAGGCGCGGACAGTGCAGCTTCTTGTCTGGAAGTTTGGAACCATCTCTTACGGGTGTGAACATTTTCAGTATGCACAGTCAGTCTCCGCGGTAGTTACACGAACTAGAGAGGTACTCGACTGCTTTAGTCAAGGCCTAACGACACAGTTGAATATTGAATAGACTGCCATTTCCCACATCCATTTTGTTGAACCTTCATGTGTGTGGGTTGTGGGCTTGCTGACTCTGTGTTCAGGTGTAAGCGAAACTGAAGTAGCGGGTCCCTGTGAAACACTTGTCTATTCGTATAGTCAACAGCATTTGTACTGAAGTAAATATTTTTTCCAAATAATATTAGACAAGCTTTGGTGAGTCTTTAAATCTGTGATTTTCGTGATTTGTTTATAACCAGCTGATAGAATGGTTCAGAATGTAGCGGATAATCCCATTTCTTCAGTAGTGGTCGACCTAGACAATGATGAGTAAGGAGCTAAATAAAGAGAACAAAATAATTTTTATTTACAACGAATTACCATTGATAATAACCCAGATGTCGAATAAAAAATGATTCATGACAAATACCGAGATAGCAAGCTTTTCTGGAAATAATTTTGGATACTGAACTGGTTCGGATAAATGTTCACCAGTCACTTGGACCCGATATTGTTCATTCGCTCATCCTGTGGGATTTGGTGCATTAGCTTGTGGAGTTCTTATCCCATCTGTTCAAAGTACCTTTCACATGGACGTTTGTCTCGTAATGGAAGTATGCTGTTATTCTACCTTTACCCACGAGTAGAAACAAAGGCAATTTCACCAACTACTTTTCGATCAGTCTGATTAGCGTGGTACTCACAGCGATTGAGTAACATGTGAATACTCGGCTCACGTAGCCTTCAGTGTGCCATGGCTATGTGTGCTCCAGGCAAAGTGGTTTCCGTTCGGGTCTCTCATGTCTGTTAACCTCACTCCTGGCTCGAGATTGCCGGACTCTGGATGAGACCAAAGGTCAGGAAACGGACATAGTCTTGATGGACTTCAGACAGGTCTTCGATAATGTCATCCATCAACGAGTTCCGAGAAAGCTGGCCCTTTTCTTTGTACGTAAATCTATGGTGAGGTTGTTTTATTACACAAAGTGAATTACAGGAAACGGGGAGATCCCCATGAGCAAATAGCATACTTAAAGGGGAGAGTAAAGGAAACATTCACGTAAGATCCAATTTATTGATTCTGCTTTTAAAAAGTGTGAGATTGTAAGTTGGGGGGGAAATAGCCAGTGGGAGGGTGTTCCACAGTTTGGCAGTTCGGGGAAAAAAGAAGATTGGAGTAGAGAGGTACGACATCTGAGAACAGAAACGTGATAAGGATGACTACATGCCTGTGTACGAGATGGACGGGAAAAGCCGCAGGAAGAGTAACTGCCGAGGCAAGTTCCGAAGAACAAAAAGCAAAGTAGTAACGGTAGAAGAGGGAGAATGAAGCAACTGCCCGACGATGGGTTAGCGACTGTAGACTAAATGTTAGGGAAGGATCGTCGATTAACCGGATGGCCTTTCGTTGGACACACCTGTTCTTAGTGTATGTTACCCATCTGCCGTGAAAAATGTTCTGTCTACACGCCTTTTGCATGCAACGGACGTCAAAACATGGCGGACGTTTGAGGGTCTTCAGGATCTTGCAGGGCGATTCGAACACTCTGAGCAAGTGGGTGGACACATGTGTCTTTGTGATATTCGGAATGGTAATCGAATTTTGAAAGCTCGAACTCGGACCCATCATCACCATCATCATCATCATCA
>UZAN01053296.1:3338-16686 GCA_900618425.1 Echinostoma caproni
ACCAACGAAGACTGCTGTCGATGGTGACACCCAGATACTTCACTGAGGTCATTCTAGATACAGGTTTATCGTTAAGACTAGCAGAGTCCGTTGGAAATGAGGAGCGGGAAAGACTGAAAATACACTCTACGCACTTAGATATGTTAAGACTGAGACCAGATTGGTNAGATTGGTCAGAAAACTGTTGGATGTGAGATAGGTTTTCAGTAAAAGAATGAAAGTCCGAGGGGGATGAAATTACATGAATTACATAGAAGGAATTCATCTTGCATAGAGTAAATGAAGCGTAAACTGTAAAGGTAGGAAGCACTGTACAGCTGTTTCGAACTGATTGGGTCTCTATTCACGACAAATTCTTTCCATAAAATTGAATCAAATCCTCGATTACTCACATGCAACAATATATGAATTAATTGGAAACATCACTGGTACAAAAAACATAAAAGTAACTTGTATTACTTAGTAAAAATATGGAGCACATGCACATCCTTTTGTATTCTGTGTTTTGAACAAGGGAGTAGCGGTTAGAATGGTAAACCGATAGATGTTCAGTTTCTTGAGTGCGGTGTTATTACAATCCGACCAATAGACGCATTTGTGCTCATAGCTCACTCGAAAACATATGTTCACTTACAAATAACCTGAATGTGGGCATATCGTTCAGTCAATGGCAATCAATCCATAGGCTTCATATTTCAACGTATCCTTCTCTTGAAAATCCATAATTATGATGTCGACCGATGAAGCTCGCAATATCAAATCAACCGCCAAAATAAGCTTTGAAATCTTACCATCGAGGCACCGAAATTTATTCAATCTTCTCTAATACAGTCACATAAATATGACGATGATGCACACTTCAGTGTAGCCAGTCGTGCACGGGTAACAGCGTTTGCTTCTAGCTAGTGTTTGCTTGTGTGCGTTGATGGATTCATTTATGTGTTGTTTCTTCTGAGCGTGCTGGATCAAGTAAATTGTGTGACCACAATAAAGTGATGGAAGTGCGTCCTGGCATCGAATCGCTCCAGTCTACCTGTTGGTCAAGGCGATATCTTTTTCGTATGTTATATCTCATTACTACTAACATCACATACTAATAACTATCTGATATTTTCAACAATTGTAAGCCATTCATTAAGTACTATTTTATTCTTTTATTTTCTAGGATTTAATACGAGAAGTCCAGTTCCGTCTCGTTTCCTGGCAAGACAAGCTGTCGCCATTTACTCACGTTTACCCAACTGGTTACCCCCGCAAACTTTCTTGGATGATGTAAGTAAAATATGATAAAATAAAATTACCTCACTGCTTGGGGTTTTGTAATCGGTAGGAGTCTATGGTTTCCTTGTTTTCGTATAGACTAATGTTATTGTTGCCTTAGCAACTTTGATTTCAGCTATATTCCTAACACTGTGAAACTTGTTTCATCGAACAACTAACGTTTTAATTACCCTGGTCTTTGACACACAAAAGGTATTCCCCAAATTATTTTCATTGAAATGTTATCAGTATCCTCTGAGAGGGTGCATTATTTGTTTCTGTTTGCCTTTTCACGACCTATCATGTTTTGTTTATCTCACTCTAGTTCAGTACTGCTTGTCCAAATGTTCATATTTATTTTTGATGTTTACCTTCCAGCCTCCAACCCTTGTATCTTTTAGTACTTTAGCCTTGAATTCGAATATATACATGAATCTTTTTGACTCCAGCCTTGCGTTTCCTAATTTCTGAGGGTGTCACAAAGCGTTATACTTACATTCGTTATCCCTTAAATCAATGCAGGCATATTGCAAACTTCTCTAGAACTAGGAACATGTTGAGTTCGATACTCATTTGTCTAAGCTTGTCTGTCTCGCAGCTACAGATTTCCTTCTCGTTAGATGGCCACTGAAGATCGTTCAGTCAATTGAAGAACATTCAGTTGTCTCTGACGATCGTTCAGTTGCCACGAGCGGTACTTTAGCATCCACGATTTAAGGGAGAATAGAAGTACCTTACTGCGCAACACCCCATTGCAGAAGGTCGCAGGACGTGTAAATTTTTCACCCATGTATGTGACTTGACAGTTTTTCATGAGTCGTGGGAAAACTTGTAATGCGAATAAGAAGGAGCACAATGGTAACTTTTCGTGCTTTATTAAGAAAACATTTTTCAAAAGTTAAACAAAGTAAAACCGTGCCGAACACACTGAGACTATTCATGGATTTTGTGACGAGCATCCCGTAGGAGTAGCGAACAAACACCCAGTTACTGAAGCAGTGTTTCTGTTCGACAATACTCCGGTTCACTGATGGGTTGATGAAGCAATACTGACAGCTGCGCTTGATATCAAATATATCCTAAATTATACCCCATTTTTACCTCATTGAAAAAATCCTTCAGTGTATGCAAATGACCAGCGAGACAACCTTCAAAGGAAAATAAGGATCTGATTCAAAGCATTCTGAATGATCGCACCATAAAACGTAGTGGTTTAGAATTTCGGTACAGGTTTTCAAACACACTATTTGAAAGACACATTTCTTTAAGTCTATTGTAAATTCGATCAATTATTCAGATAATAAGACCTTATATTGTGAAACACTGAGGTAATTTGTTTTCAATAAAACAAAATTCTCTCCTTTCGTTCCTTCTTATTGGTATACTACATCAATACTTAAAAATAAACTTGACGGAGTAACAGAACATCATCTGTCAATGGGCATGCTATACAACATACCTCTATCATATTGACAGGCGAGTTAAGAGATCAGTGTGTAACTGAAACAAGGAAGTTTTGTCTTACTTCCCGGATTTTCCGATGAGAAACCAAGCTCACAAATGTTTTGCCCTATAAATTGGCTATCAGAAGTTGTCATGAAGAATTCGGTCATTTCTCTCACAGTTATAAATTTGTATTAATTTTCTTCATGATCCAGTTTTGTTCATCCCAAGGATCTCACTTCATGACCTTTACTGAACAATCTGTAATATAAGGCTTAGAATTCCTCATTCACCGTTGATGGTTAGGTGATCCGATGATGCGCAGCTCATGGAGAGATTTGATTTATCTCCTAGCCCCAAACAGCCAAATGTTGAATCGGGATACTGACTCGCAAACACACTTGAAAGTTGGTACCTTTGGATTTCCTCCATTTCTGGTAGATTAATCGACAGTTGAGCAGGCCTCTTCAAAGTAAATGTTATGTGTTTAGTTGGAATGGTGAAACACTGATTTTTTCACCTATCATTCGATGCACGTTTTCTGTCTGTACTCACTTATTGGATTCCCGTACCCTTGAGTTAGTGTATCATTATATTTATTCAGATAAATGACTCAATTTCATCATTTTCACGTTTTTTGTTTGAGGAACCTGTGACACAAGACGTTAATCAAGTAGAAATACCGAACGATGAGCTGGAACATTCACTTCACAGGGACCCATATCCCGTCTGCGCTGTTGCTGTGTACACTTCAGGTGGATCAACAAAGCTCTACTAAACAACCTAGCGATGATACAATTTATCCAAATGAACTGTATTTTTCTGCTCAGTTGAGTTAGTCTTGTATATACGTCATTCCAGGAGCAAGATTAATGTGATTTACTTTCGTTGTATACTGCAGCCTCTTATCGAATATTACTTCACAACTTCTATTGCACTCACATATTGTTAACCAGTATATAACCACGTGGGCATTATTAAAGAACCACACAGTACATGCACATCTGTTCACACGTAGCTTGTTCATATTTTGTCTACTTTCCCTCTGTGCACTTTCGGTTTTTGTGATCAGAGTCAATTTATTACACTGCTTTCAGCATAAGTTAATATGCCCGAACAAATACATTTACGATGGTTTATAGAACTTTATGCGCTATTGACGGATCGTCATGAAGTTGGGCTACAGGTGTATATACCGACTCTGTCGTTTGATTATTCACATAAGGGAACTTATTGAATGGTCCGTTTTGTTTGAATTATGCTACGAATGTATTTTATGAGTTTGTCATCCTAAGCCAATGGATAACTGCAGTTGAAAATTTTTATTTGAAAGTGTAGACGCGATGCTGTTGGAAACCCCAAGGTAATACGGTGAAGTCGCAAACGATCGTTCGTACAAGGTAGAACGAGACACTTCACGAAACGTACGACGGTTTTATTGTGAGTAAACCTAGAGAACCAAAGGAGACGGTACAGAAGCTTGCGGAAAGTGAAAACAAACACGCGCTGACTAAAAAAGTGACATTGGTGCGGTAAAACAATGAGATGCAAGAGGGAGAAGCTTACTTGTCGGATGAAAAGTAGTTGGTGTNACGGAGCTCCCACCCCACCCCGCTAAGGAGATCCTTCAATAAGGGTACGTGCATTATTCCCCGTTGCTTAATAGTCCGAAAATTTGAGATACGTGGCGGTTGGTCATGGAAATAATGGGAATCAACGTCCAAAATAGTTCCGGGTGATGTGGCAGGGGATGCAAGTTCATGAGAGACGTATGGAGGAATGAAAGTGCCACGAAAAGGCGTCTGCAAACCCGTCGTCCTTTTACTACTTGCCCCGATTGTGGTTTGCCTTCAGATAAAAAGGAATACTTTCTCAGTTAAACACGAGCCAGTAAAAAGCTGACCAGGGCTGTCACTAAAAGGTCTTTGATACCCTTATGGTGCTGGGAGGGTGAGCGTGACAAACTTCTTTCTTGCTCCGTTCGCCTGGATGAAGTTTCCTTCCGAATTTTGAGGTAAAAACCTGAAAGAGAACGCTCGTAGCGTGACATCCCAACTAGGAGATCTAAAAATGACTGATTCTTAAATTAATTCATAGAAAGGGATTTTGAATTTAGCTGAAGTTGAACTGATTTTGATTTTGGTTGAATTGCTGTCGTTAGTTAAAATTTAAATTGTTTTAATTAACCATAATTGACTTTGTCCGGAACGTATAAATACTGCAACGCAATGTCGACAATCAGTTTCCTGCTGATACCGACCATGGCGCATGTTGACGATACTAACGTTTCTGAAAGAATGGTTACGAATTGCTACGGCTCGCTTGATGGATTCTTGGAGGACTTCCTCGAATTACAAAGGGTTACCTGCACTCCCTACGTCTATGCATCAATGACAGCAGCGCAACTAATACGAGAGAGAAAATTTAGTCAGAAAGTGACGCTGCCTGAGGGTTTTGCATACTACTTCAAATATAGCCGTGTACATCATCGAGGGCGCGGCGCAACTACAACCAGGTGATTCTGGCTCTCGTTTGTAATGTATTTAACCCGTTTTAGGCTGGGGAATATCGCTTTTTCGGTATTCGCTGGAATTCGCGCTGTTGGGAAGGAGTACGAGGTGTCTATTCCACAATCATGACTTCAATGTGGGTCAGCGGGGTTTGTATTCAAATAATCGTCGTCTATTAGGAGAACAAGAAGAGGAAGTGTGTGGTTTGATGAATAAATAAAGAAGTACTCGCGAGCTAAGGGAGTCTGCCATTCAAAATTCAAGAGACCAATGACTACGGCGGATGAGGTCTCGATCTGATTCACGGGGCTATACTGTGAAAGTTGGGGATATGCTGGAGAATCAGGGTGAGGTAAGGATAGGGCTTAACGAAGGCGTCGTTCGTCACATCTTTTTTGTGCCTAAGATTATGCTGCAGGGCATCGAAAGGTTTAATGGCGTTTCGTTAACGAAAGCCACGCACCATCTAAACTGTGGCGGGTAGGTGTTTTGGCATGCTGTGCTTGTGGACGACACGAGTTTAGGTAGAAGTTACTTCTACGTTATCTTACCGAATAAGAGCGGTGAGAGCTATAGATCGGCCGTGAGAGCTGTGTCCAGTCTTCGCACAATGCAAGACTATAGTAGTCGGTCATAGCATGACCCAATATAATGTTTATTTCTGAATATTTTCCCTCCTCTGATGTAGTTTCTGCCGTTTACATCTCGCTAAAGATATGAAGAAAAAATGTAACCAGCTATCTGGTATGCCAACGTTTGAAAAGCAGCGCATCTTTCAATGGATGCGGAACATGTTTTACTGCGATAGTGAGGTATCATTTCGTGGATTCCTAGCCGCCGTAGAAAGTCGTAACACAGAAACAGGTGGTTATCTGCGGCAAACTTGTTTACTATATCGAGAGCAGTAGGCAGGTTATGCAGTGTGAACTAGGTTGGCTTTAGGTAACCTAACTAACAACCAGGTGGCAAATAGGTATTTCAAGACCGGCTAGTCTCCTTGGTCTTTTTTAGTAAATGCCTTTGAAAAATTACTACCACGAGTAAGATCTTTGGAAGTGACGCATGAAATTCGACTGGATAAATATTCCTTGACAAGGTATCGGGCCCCCAGCGGGATGCTATCGGTTAAACCGTCGCTCACACGAGTGACACCGTATGCGAGAAATATATTATTAAGTAACTGGAAGTCGTATAAGATTGAGAGAATCGTTCACGAGAGAGGGCTGTTCCTGGTAGTGGATGGTAAGGGTAAGGGCCATGAAGAAGTTACCGCGGGGGGAACAATGTGTGAATGTCAGTTTTATGCGCAATGGTTGTTGCCCTGTGCATATATAGCCAGGGTATTCGATCTAACTAATTGGGAACTTCAGTCTTATTTCCAGGTAGATGGATTATGCATCATAGCAAAAGAAGTTCGGATCAGGCACCGGAGAACTCCACTGTGTGAATAGCGGCCTCAAGAAACGTCATGGGTAAGACAACAAAGCTCAGAGGATGTCCTTTAAGAAATAGGCGTCTCTTTGAGTAGTTTTGGTACCGTTCACTACAGTTTTCAATGTAATCAACTTCGACTTGTAGTAGCCATGATAGGAAAGTACTCGGAAATAGATGTTATTCGATAGACGAGGATCAGCAACACAGCTTACGGAGAAAGAGCGTATCTACCTTCCCTCTACGAGCGTCAAGGTAAGGGCCGATAATCCACCAGTAGCGTCAACAAGCGGTTCATTAGTGAAGCGGAAATCAGTTTTAGTTTTCAGAGTGGTCGATAGTGATGGTGATGAAATAGCCATAGGGGACCCGCTGGAGAATGCTGTATTCCGGAGACAAACAACAACGACACCAGCAAGGTACAAACTGGAAGCTGGACCTAGAAGGCAAACCAATCCGGCATCATCTATGAAGACGAACTGTGACAATGTCTGAAAATCTGCGTGGAACACGGTCGATTTAGACGATTATCAACAATGGATCCAGTGCCAGAACTGCGGAAGACGAACGCATACCGGTTGCGCTGCGTTTGGTGAAGAGGAGGTTTATGTTTGTGTGCATTGCCTCAGTCGATGAGCATGGACGTGTTGAGTCCAGCGTGACTGCTAGAGGCCCTTTTTAGGGTCACGCTAATCTGATTTACTCGACTCTAAGTTCTCATGTATCGATATGAGCTTATTTAAAATTGTATTATTTGTCAACATTGGTTTATGTATAATAACATTTACAATTGGTTGGGACTGTTATATGGAAGGTTTAGTTCTTATTGATGGAGTTTGGGTCGTTTGCAAATTTCACTATGGGACACTTTTCGAAAGCTGACAAAATAGAAGTTTCATTTCGTATTCGTAGAGGAGCTCAGGCTGAAAGCTTCAGAATAGTTTCGGATAGTAATGTGGTAGGTCCAGTTTTCATTTATGGATTTTGATCGTTTTTGAATACAAATAATAGATTCATACGTGAATGAGTATTATGTCTATATTGTTATCTAATATAAAGTTTTCGCTGATTTTTGGTATTTTCCGCTTCAGAGCACAGCGTAATTGTGAACGTACTTAATGAACGAAATTATTTTGGGCGACAGATTTCTCTAGAGAAGGTGTTTTTTAATGGCTTGGGTAATTTGTATTATGGTTCTATCCGGGTGAAGTCTCAAGGAGCTCAACCGAAATAATATTGATGCAATACGTAGCAACACTACACAAATATTAAATGGTTACAAGGCAAAATGGTAATGTTAGGTGGGGGTACAGATTTAGTCTTCGTTCTCAGTGTCTTCTGTCACTGTGCCAGGCGTCACACAAATTGCACATCCTATAGAGGGAAAAGGGAAAAGTAGTTATCAACAGCAATTCGATATTCAATTATGGACGTCAGTCAGTTTCGGTTTCACACTACCCTATCCCTTCTCCGAAAGCGCCATCCTCAACGTTCTAGAAAAATCTCCCTCAATTGGCCGGCAACCTCTGGCGGGCTCAAACTGCCTAAGATGTCTTTTGTCTCCTACGTGGCATGTTGTAGCTATGGTTTTAGTTGGTTTTAGTGTGCCAGGAAGGATGGTTGCACCTCTCCGACTTCCCAAATAACAGTTCGCTTCTGATAGTACTCGTTCTACCACAGAAGGCTCGCGTCATTCTTTATGGAGTTTCTCTGGTACTCCAGAAGTTGTCTGTATTTTGTGAAAACATACTCGATTGCCTGCTCGTAATGGGGCTGTAAAGGACTTAGTATCGTATTAATCTTTCTGGTATCCGTGTAATGTTTTGAGATGGGTGCGAGCCCCCGGTTAGCTATTCTTAGTGAGTCGATTATCTTCGATGCGTACTCTGTCACCGTCATTGACTGGCGACCGATTTTCGGTATTCGGTTGTCAACCAGGAGTCTTATCTCTCTGTCAGTCCACAGGAAGTGTAGTGTCTAATCCATGGATCGTTGAACCGTGCTATAAAACGCGTGAAGGCCTTCAGCAGAAAGGTTAGCCGCAGTTCGTCCCTTCCATTTGGCGATTGCCCTGAGGATCCTCAGGGCAACCATCGATGTTAGGCCGTTGTTCTTGTCTTATCTATGCCTAGGGCTTTGCACAATTCTCGCAGTAAAGCGCTCTTGAAATTCAGTCCCCGTTCTGAGTGCAGCTGCCCGGATGCATCCCATCTGTAAACCCACCTGTCGAGTTTTGCGTCTATCACAGTCACAGATTCCACAAGTTTCAGTGGTATAGAGTCACAATATTTTGTGAAATAGTCAATCAATACACCAATATACTCGTGGTCCATTAAAATTTCAGATAGAGGACCGTTTATGTCGAAGCCGACCATTTCATTGGGGTAAACAGCAATGATTGTCTGGAGTGCCTACTTGTTACTGTGGGACGCGTTTTTGAAGCTGCTGCAGAACTAGCTTGCATTGCTCAAATCTACAACGTCCCTATATAGGGGTTGACACCCAAAGCGTTATCTCGCCGCAGACTGAAATTTTCTAATCTCCGAATGCCCCAACTCAGTATGTAGGCCTTTTAGAACTTCGCAAACCAATGTCTGTGGTACTTCAGCACCTAGGACGGGCTGAACTGCGACGCGTTGCCAATTCCGCCGATAATGATTATCGCGTGATTTCCCATAGTTAGACCGGATAAGGAACAAAGCGGATAACGAGCGTTGGGAGTTTTATGTGACCTGCAATATCGAGGTGTTCAGAAAGCAAGCGCACGATACGACTCATCAGAAATTAAGCCACATTTGAGGTCAAGTGCGATCTCGTTATAGTGGGTAATAAAATAAAATAGAGCCTTTACATGAATCAGGGTGACGGCGTTACTACAGTGCTACTACAGTACCACTATTCGTGATGTGTAATCGTGGCCTTAGTGTACAAAAATCGATACCTCCATCATTGTCAGTTGGTTCCACGTCGACCAAAAGCACCGGGTTTGACAGCTCTTTCCCTCCATATCACTGGTTGTCGGTTCATCGCCGCCTGTGAGTAACCAGTCGTAGATTAACGCTGTTTTTGGGTCGTTCGCCTAAACTGTTTGCCAAAGCCCAGATTCCGCCAGCTGAAGTGTACGTATTGGTACGTATTGGTTAATGCAGGTTGGACAGTCTCTAATTGGCCCGCAAGGTGTCGCGACAGGGTCGACGTAATTATGCTTATGCTCAGGTCTGTGATGGCAGTCAAATTCATATTCCTGTATTTCCTCCTGCCACCGCGCCGCTTGACCTTCAGCATCTTTCAAAATCTATATCCAACGTAGAAATTGGTGGTCGTACGGACGATGAATCTGCAGCCAACTAGACAGTGTCTGTGATGTCTCAAAAAGAATACCAGTGCAAACGTTTCTTTTTCAGTGGTGCAGTGGTTCCTTTCGCTTTTTCTCAAGCATCGACTCCCGTGGGCTGAAACGTACTCCTTTCCGTCTTGTCCAATTTGTTTAAGTCAGGTTGAACAGGACTGATAGTGGTCACGGGCCAATTAAGCGTCCAGGATTCCTTCGACGGTGTGCTCTCATGTGTGTCCACCTCTGCGAGTAATCGGTTTCTCCTTCTATCAGCAAACGGAGAGAGAGAGACTTTGATCGCGGTGTCACTGGCATCTGTTTTGAAAATCTCTCCCGGACGACTGGAAAACTGCAGGTGTTTTGCCGTTACATAAAGGTGGTAGTAGAACTAACCCACAACAGAACGGTCAGCTTAACTGGTAATCTTGGCAAGTGCATGGAGAAGCTAATCAGGACTCATGTCTCTACCCACCTCTTATAGCATGCATTACTTAGCGAGGCTCAGTATGGCTTTATTAGTTTGTGCCTGACTAACCTGTTATGCTACCTAGACTAGGTCACTGAGAGAGTGGACGAAGGTAGAGCAATAGAGGTAAGTTACCAGGATCTGTTGACTCGATACCCGCCACATTTCAATTTCGCGTGGATAGAGAACGTGGTCGGCTTGTTGGTTCCTGTTGGACATCTTATTTGATTCTCGATTGCTTGAGTACCTTCAGCCGCAAATTGAGGTTCGCTTTGTTGTACTTTTTGTAACGATTCCTTTAATCTTGCGCCGTATAACATTACGAATCAATCATGTTTTGTTTTGGGATTCGTATTACTTTCGGTTACGCGTCACTCAATTGCGACTTCGCTGAAGCACAGTACTCAAAATGGAAGCAAACGAGAAAACTATTTTGAAGATGCCCCGAAGAGGAAACAAGGAAACTGGAATCCAAAAGGAATTAAACCGACTAGACTCTGCGGGGGGGATGGGGGTCATTTTGATTCTTTAGAAAATGTTAGGTGTGTTAGTTCTGTCAGTGCTGTTTCATGTGTAGATTCAAATATTGAGGATATCGACATATTTAGATTGCGGGTTTCTGAACTAGAGCATGAGTTGAAATTAGCTAGACATCAGATATAACAGGCAAAGCGTGAAAAGACCGATCATCACAGCGCAACAACACATTGAGCTGAGATTGATTGTCCATGATAGCTTCTCTCCGGATAAATAATCTGTCACGAAACAATGAATATGTGCCCATATGAACGTTGATCTGCGATGAGTCAAACTGTCAGAATTTGATGGCAACCCTGAGCAGTACTGTCAATTTATTCTCTAATATGAAAACTTCGTCGAATGGAAGATCACCGATGCAGGGCGAAGATTCCTATTCTTGTTGCACTATTGTCGTAGGAAGGCCAAAGAAGCTATAAAAGGGTGTGCAATGCTCGACCCGGAAGTAGGTTACCCAAGGGCAAGAAGCATACTGAAGCAGATGTTTGGCCAGCCATTCGAAGTGGCACGAAACATGATCAACGGAATACTGGCAAAAGTGAGGCGCACGTGGGGTCACAACAGGTTTCTGTCGAACCCGTGAAATACTTCAAGACTTCATGACTTGGTCATCAAGATGCAGAACTGCAGCATTGCCCTCAATTACCTAGAGTATCACCCAGACTTGGACGCACTACATACGCTTAGATCAATGGTTAGTTGCTTGTTTACCGAACTTCAGACAGCCTGGACGACCAAATCTGATAGGGTCCAGAAAAGGAAAAGGGAAGCGACCTTTGACGAACTCACTGAACTCATAAGCTGTAAGTCTCACATAGAACCAACCTAATTTCATATGAACCAATCAAGCTGAATAAGTGCAAGCTGTGCTCAGGTGTTCAAGAAATTTAAGTCTGCCCAGAATGTTAGGCAATGAAGGTGACGGACTGTTGGTCAGTAGCTGAGAAGATACGGTCCTGCTTCGTATGCTTGAGCGACAATCACCAAACAGTCTTATGCTGAAACCGAACCAAATTTTGTCAAGATAATTGCAGTGGTCGAAATCACCCCTTACTACACAGCGATGAAAGGTTGGAAGGAGCAGATAATGTTTGGGTTAAAAGAAATCACAAAGACACCGGGGGAGGTAAACCGGAATCCGTTTGCACTACTGGACGGATGTCAAGTGGACCTTGACGCGTTCGAAAATTGGAGAGCAGCTTCTCGGGTTGGAAATGACCACCACTTAGCGAACAAGAGACTACCTGCTCTCGATAAAACGGGAGTGAAAGACAAAGATATCTTGCGGGAAAATTCTTAAGGTTCGGAAGGGTGGAAACGAAACCTCTGCATAGTGACGAAAATTCACCCAGGTGACTTAGTTAGCAGTTTGTTTCTGGCACGATCTTTCACACCCTGAGCCACTTATCGTTGGTAATATTAGCTCCTTGATTTTCTCTGCTAATTATCTTTCTTCTTTGTCCTCACTAGTTAACTTATCTTACTCTGTTTCAACCGGCTAGCATGGATGTGAACTGCGGCAACCAGCGGTGTAAGAAAGGCATTGTCTCGGAGGGAATAGTGTGACACATGTCTAAAGTGGTTGTATCTTTGATGGATTACTTGCTATATACGGAACGTAAAACTATCAGTTTTGTGTTTAGAGAGTGCAATTTGCGCATCCGCGAACTCATAAATGGGGAGAACCCAGCAAAGGTGTCCCAAGGAAGAGATGTAATGGAACAGCGGTAGTGTCTTCGCCTAGGAATCTAGAGCCCAAAAATAAAAACGCTAATAAGATAATGCAGTCACTGCAGTCAACATTGGTGTCTCCACCAGCGCAGAGTGCGATGAAACAGTCGTACTACGCAGCCAGGCCAAAGAACCGAATCGCTATTCTCTCTCTGTCCTTGGAACTCTTTTCAGCACATCTTCTCCCGAGCGGATCTTCCAACTCCCAACTTTCTGTCTTGACATTACTTCTCGTAAGATAAACGTTCACAATGATGCGCATCACATAGCACACCACCCCCAATACTTCACTATATGACCTCGTCCGCTTTGTGTTTCTTTTTCAACGCAAGGCACATTTACGATAGGTCAGGTCAGGTTTCACAGGACTGATAATGGCCAAGGCCAATCGAGCCACCAGATTTCTTCCGGCAGTATGCTCACAAGGTGTGCACCCACCACAGCGAATGGCCTTCAGTACGGCGTGCTTGCTAAAAGGGATAAGAAAAAGCTCGTCTCCTTTCACCTCATCGGCGAACAAGGGACATGGGTCATGAAGGCTTTCCAGTTCAGTTCAGTTCAGTTTGTACAGGACGGTGTGTGGCCCGGGCCAATCTTGCATCCAGATTGATGTGTTGTTGGCTGTTCTTGTGGCTT
>UZAN01053302.1:0-14526 GCA_900618425.1 Echinostoma caproni
TGAAATATATATACATGTATATATATATATATATATATATATATATATATACTTGCGACAGAGAGAAGAAATATGTGCAAAGTTGCCTTTGTAATAATCAATTGTGTTTCACCAGGAGCGTGTTTTGGAAATCACTCGCTAAATACCACAAATCGATGTTTATTTAAATATTTATTTATCTACTTATTCGGTTACAACACGAGACTCAATTATAGAAGGACATATCTCGATCACCGAGTGAAAGAAACCCACTGTGTCGGTGCCGTTCAAATATATACAGCGCGACTGCTCCATTGTTTACCATCCTCTCGTCTTTCTCATTGGTGACCTTAAACAGGTAAATTCCCTCTGACCCTTTCTGTGGTCTGATTCGATCATATTCGGCGATCTGCGGCGCTTAAAACCCCTCACCCCAACACGCGACTGTCTGATTACCAGCTTGTACGTTTTGTAGTGCTCTTGTTGTTACGTCCAATCCATCCGTGTGCTGATGGCACTCATGCTGCACAGTCGAAGTTCACTGGGCCTGCCTGAGACTGTAAAAAGGTGTGGTTTATCGCTTGGGTTAGCTGGACAAGCACCAGTCCCTTGTTGTAGCTGAACCATCCGACCGATCGATAAATAAACCCGATCGGTTAGGTGATTTTCGGGCCAGCACAGGAGGAGGATAGGTTCCGAATCCGATGTTGCCCAAGTGTTGGTGGAGAATCACCACAAGAGAATCAGTTGTGGAGCCGGTAATCAGAGAGTCTCGTGTTGGGGTGAGGGATTTTAAGCGCTGCAGATCGCCGAATCAGATCGAATCAGATCACAGAAAGGTTCAGTGGGAATTTACTTGTTTAAGGTAACGGGTGAGCAAGACGAGACGATGGAGCATTCGCATTCGCTTGTCAGGCATGCTTATCTGGTAATCTTTTGTTTGTTCATTCATATACTTGTACCCAGAAAGTGTATTTTAGACACAATAACCTCATTTGCAACATTGGGTAATTTTACCGGATACGCATGCCGGAGGAGTGGCAAGAACCGCGAAACCGGTTGTGCGCTTCCACGAAAACTTTGTCCAGTCATTCACATACTACTTATTATCCTATATATATATATATATATATATATATATGAGATGCTTTGTTAAATGGTATTGCTCTCTTTGTACCAGTTCGTTTGTTCCTTCTCCACCGACTGTTTTTTGTCCCTTGTTTGCACTGTGTTTACCCCGATTGAACTATTGCTGCGAAATGAGTGGAGATGATCATTTTTCCGCCTTTTTTATGTGGTTTTCGGTTTGTTCTCAGATCACGATGTGGCCTTTTGTTGCATTATTTGATTTGAGTTGTATTGGCGTGTACAGGTGATCCAGTTCGATGTGTCTGTGTCCCTTCAGCTGGTGAATAAACGTTCTCAAACAAGTCACCAAGCTCGACGAATAGATGCAATGGAGTACATTTCATCCATGCTAAGAGAACCCATTGTTTATTATTTATCAATATAAAATAGTGTTGAATTGAAAGAAGGTGGGAAGCGAAATAATGAAACAACATTTCACAGATTGCAGTTCCTAGCCTATGATGAATAAAAACAGATATCTGAAGAAACGGCAATCGTACCACATACCTTTCCTTCCAGAGTGCTCTTTGTCTCATCTAGACGTCGGAAGTCCCGATGCCATTCGTCTGCCGCCTGGGAGGCAGCCCGTTCCCGAGATCTGAGCGCTTCTTCCATGTCGCTTAGCTGTCGACTGAGATTGTTCACTTCGTTCTGGAGGGCCGTTTTGGCGCATTCTATATCCACCAGTCGCTGTTTCAATCCAGCTTTCTCCCTATAAGTTCAAACAAAAGCGCGAGGTATGAGAGATTTTTGTCCCACGCTCACTTACATCGTTTATCAGAATGTCTATCGTGTTCACAAGCCAGATGTATGCAAAAGCTTTAAGAGGAGTGAACAGTGCACAATTCCCGACGGAAAAAGATTACTGATGTCTAGTATGTGAACAGAATAAACAAATTGTCAACAATGCAATCCGTTGTATTGGGCTTGTGTTGATAACAGAGATAGAAATTGAGTAGCTTATCCACGACCCTGATCTTCCCGTTTCGAATGAGTTGAAGCAAATGGTAAATTACACATTGTTTGAGAAGCCAATCTGGTAATCACCATGCTCACTGTAGTAGGAAATATGCTTACAACCCCGCTGGTAGTCTGAGCTTGCTGTGAAAGCTCACTTGTCAATCCGAAAAGAATGACACACAACCAAATAATACGATTTCACAAACCTGCTCGAATCGACCATCTCGGAATAGGATATGCATCGAGGATCAGGATTTTCAATCCCTATGTGCATTCACTGCATGCAACCGCACTGATTCTGAGGTTGTCCTCGATGGTGACTCTGTTTCCAGGGTTTCGGTGAAGAGCGAGGACAAATAAAACACCAATAGCCGAGGACTGGAGTAAGAAACCTGGCTGATAAAATGGTCGCTGCGGTCTTATTATTAGGAAAACACCTTTTGACGACTCCAAGTTCGCATGTTATTTGAAAAATGAAAAATGTGGCATACATGATGCTATTTGAACCTCTCTACTGTAAAAAAGAATACTAAAATAATGTCAGCTTCCGAACGATTCTGATCGGATACGCCAATTAATGGGTCATGCTTCCATTACGTACGATTGCTGTCCAAGCACTGGAAGAGGCTGCGTACGGAATAATACACAATGTCACCTTATCTGGGATTTTATTTCAGGGAATAGCCCGGATTAGCGAGTTCCATTGGTCTTGATTTACATTTGAAAAGGCTTGTGTGGAAGAGAATTGCGAAAAAAGGGTTGGCGGTTCCAGTCAAGTCAAGTCAAGGAATCACTTTATACGCATCGAAAGGTGGATATTCAGTAACCACATAATCACAGTGTCGACAAAAAGTAAAAAATACATTATAATACAACAATTAAAAGACCTGAAAACGGACAGCAACACCAGAAACCAATGGCATATCCCGGTGTTTTACGATAGATTATGTTTAACATTTTGCGCAGATTTCCTGCAACGAGTTCATGGTTTGTTAGAAATCTGTCGAGAATCAGGACAATAGAGCGCCTGTAAACTTCAGTGCCTGTCTGTATAAGTTTGTGAGTAGAACGGTTGGATGAGTGAGGAAGGCACTGACTAAGGGCGGAATAAAAGAGATGAGAAATATCAGATAAAATCTTGCCGGATAATGTTTTACAGCACATGAGGTGGTATGTCAACACATACTGTATCAGATGTTCCCGTGTTATGAGACTACAAATAGACAGAAACTTGAGGGGTCGGGAAATGAATTTGAGGTCCTTGTTAAAAAAACCAGGGGACCCATAAAGGCAGTGGGGCAAAATGCAAGCAAAAACAAAACGCCTTATGAGACGGTTTGGGATCGAAAGTGATTTAAGACGTAAAACATAAAACATGAGCCTCCTGACTCTCAAAAGAAACGTCATTAACGTGGTTGGTTGGACTTAGCTCATTTATTGGTGATTTTTCTCCCCAAAAGCAAATCAAGACACTGAAAATTCATTCAAATGTTAATTAAACCCTCCCAGTATGATGGTACAATTTTTAATCACATTGATTATCAGAACCGAATTACGGTTGAGACTGATCAATTGATCAAATCTATGCTAGTGCAGAGGAAATGAAACGAGGAATTTGTTTGTTCACATCCTCTGGTGATGACCAAGTTATGCGCTTATTTCCCACTTGTCCTCGTACCTGTTAACCCACAATGTTGGTGTGTCGAGCTCCTCTTGTTGATGAACATGAGGGAGCTTCCCAGTTGCGTTGTTCATTTCCAACAACAGAAAGCTTCCGAATTCCGTGTGCGAGATATGTACATATTGATCGTGGGGTGATACACTTACTGAATAGTTTGTTTGATGCTACCCATATCACAACTAGTTTCATTGGGAAGTGTGTTAAATCAATATCATTTTCACGTTTTGGAGATTTGGTGAAGTTGTTTGTATGCTTGACCAAATGCGCTACCATCTTCGGTTTTTATACCCCGCGGCGCATCTCTGTTATCGTCTGATTGGTTATCTTGCGCGACGCTTACCGGTGCACATCATTGGCTAGCAGGTGCATATGTCACTCGGACCCATTTGGAAATAAGAAGCAAGTGAGGAAGCTGAATGCAAGCTGGTTCCAACTAGGATTTGATCGATCATTGTTAAAATAATAAGATGGAACTGGGGATAGTTATGTGGGGTGCCTCCATATTATTAATCTTACATTAAAAAACCGGCAAACCAGTTTGATGAATGGTTAAATGGTTCTGAATATATGTATGGTCTGTACTCTATCATTGAGCATTTGTAGTTTCTACCAATTATTGTTGAATGCTGGCATTTCACCAAATGTCATCTACCGCATGCAATTTATTCACTAACAAGAATCAAACTGACCGGAAATAATTTTGAAACTACAGACTATGATAAATTATTAGCTCCAAAAATAAACCTTACTTTATTGTCAGATAAAAGAGATGAATTGAAAGTTAGTTCTATGGTCAGATAATGGATCTTCGTTAGTTTCCACCGGTGTGAATTCCTGATCCCACAGTGCTAATCAGTTCATTTCAAGCGAAAAATTGAGTGAGTAAGCTCAATTGGCTCCGATTAGTTTGTTTAGCAATTGTGGTCTGATTCGCATGGACGGAATTCGGATTAACACTACGACTACTAATGTTGTGACGTACTACTTACACTTGTAAGTAATATGCAGAATAATGCTGTTGGCTGTTTCTTTCGGCGGTCAAAAATGAACAAGACTTCTTGGAGCGAATTGCTTTGCTCCAGAGATTAACTACGGACTGTTCCATTCATTACTCTCTGCGCTGCCGGGAATTCTGATGACATGTTTCAAATGTGATATTTTGTTATAAGTATGCCAAATTATCGATATTCTATCTGTAATCCACATTAACCGACTATCCTCGACCAGGCACCGCCTTGCGGAATTAGAACACTGCTATTACTATTACCATTACACTACCACTACCACTAACATATTCGATAGCTAAGGTTTCGATCTCCCTGCGGGAGTGTTAAATGAAAGTTTAGTGACCCGATAGGCAGTGAGCTTCAGCATGTGGAGCAATGTCCGCAGTGTTCCGATTCTCATTGCTTTACTGTGGCTACCCATCTGGACATTGCCATCGCTATCTCTTTAGACAGACAAATAGTAGACGGAACATTCTCCACAACGAACCAGCCTCGAACTAACACAAGGCCTCATATATGTGGTTGTCCATCGTCTAAGCGCTGAGAGCTCTCGAACGCAGAAGGCATCGCTGCGACCGACTAAACCAATCGGACATCAGTTTAAAATCAAGTAGTAGTCTAATTAGAATAATTATCGGCTGTGTTAAACCAATGCACTCATTATGCTCACGATGTTTAGTGTTGGATGAGAGACGAAGACTTTCTGTGGCCGGTGGATGATTCACTCAAAGTCTCAGTTCACAGTCTCACTGAATGGGCACCTTCAAGTGGTGGTTTTGTTTGCTTCCTTGTGCCCGCCCAGCTCATGAAGAGAGAATTCCAATTAGACCATAAACAGATTGAGCCATGGCAAAACAAAGCCCTCGGAAATGATAGAAGAAGAACTAGTCCCGTGGTCGTGTGGTTAACGCTATCAAAATAGTGACTCGGAAGTGCTGAGTTCTAACCATGCCACCCGGTGCACATCCTACGCACTTCTGTATTTATCCCGGGCAGCTTTTGTATGGCCGCGGCCCGCTTCTTGAAGATCAATTATACATTTGTATGATAAGTAAACAACAAAGAAAATAAAATTTGATAACAGAACATGTCGTAACGCGACTGTGAACAAATAAGGCGGACACGATGTCTGACATTCTTCCAACCGGAGTTATTGAGTTAGAAACAAAACCTACAGGGTCAGTAACACTTATTTTATAAACAGCGTGGGGTAGGGGTGAAGCCGGGTCGAAAAATATAAGCACTCTTAATGTGATTGCATACTGCATACTAGGAACGGAGCCGAACACTTTCTAACGTAATTCAGTATATTCACTTCCTGACTGCATTTCAGATCCGGTCTCGGTTGAACCAGTAAGGAATGGATGATTTGGCTTCCTGTGCTTTACGACCGTGCCGANAACAATGGGATAAATGTCACCTGAGTTTTCATGTAGGTCAGGGTGTTTTTTATCTCACAAACAAATGTCCTCTTAAATATATTCGGTACGTAGTGGCATGGGATAGGATCATTATTAATCTAAAACAACTTGTTTCGTAGCTTGACACAACCAGCAACGACCCTTCATTCTTTCACTGCATCGTTCTGCCCGCATATATTGCCGAGACGCTTTTCTCACAGCCTACTGGATTTAGACCACCAAATTTTTACAATTTTATCATCATCATCATCATCATCATCATCATCATCATCATCATCATCATCGGTTCAGCTTACGCAACCGCAAACACGAATGGTTAGAAATGAACTTCACATACCGTTTGATGGTGTCCTCTCGTGTGAGTGTATCCTTGATTTGATTGCGCAGTTCGTTCACCTCCTGTTCCAGTGATTGTTTCTCGAATGACACTTTCTTCAACCGGTTTTTCATCTCAGTCGCTTCGCGTCGTGCTTCGGCCGCCGAATTCGAGATCTCTTTCATGTGATCCTGCAAATCGGCAATACGTCTCTCGGCTGTGCTTCGATCCATCTCGGTCCCTTGCAACTGTGACCGTGTCACATTTGTCATTCGTACCAGTTCGACTCGTTCCATCTCGGCCGTTTTCAGTTGACGTCGAAGCTCCTCGTTCGATGTGTCCAGGGCATTCTTTTCCCGTTCGACTTCGGCAAATCGTTGACGAAGTTCGGCACACTCTCGGCGCACCGCGTCGCTTGTCTCCTCAGCTGCAATTAACGGGAGAAAGATTATCTTTTAGAGAATGAAATAATTATAATGTTTACACTTAAATTTTATCTCCAGCGATAACCACGGAATTAACTGCTCCGTTGATTGCATCGTCCATACATAGATTACGCACATTAGGACATGTATTGCACATGTCACCAAATAGAGTGTTACGAGGCGCGATGTTTACCGAGGTAGGCAGTGATTGAAAAAGTCAGGAGCGATCAAACTAGGATCTGGCAAGCGGGTAAGGAGACCCTCAAGATCGTGATAATCGGTAGTTAGGGACAATTACTGATATGGCTATGTTGCAAATCCACTCATTATTCTTGCAATCCGTCTACATGAGTCCTCTATCTTCTCTTTGACTCTGCTCTCAACATTCCAATTTTCGTCCTGCTCTTTTATCCAAAACAGGTTGTCTAAGAAAGACAGTAACCAAAACCGGTGCATAACGGAGCATCGGTAATGTCTGTAGGAACTGAACCGAACACTGAAGTGCTGATAAGTGGCTTTCCATTCGGTGACTTCACAAACTGCCTGTGGTATTATTGAAGATATGTTGACATTCAGTAAAATTTGTGGTCCAATTTGATACGCTTTCACTGAGATTAGTGAAAGGAAAGACAGAGTTTGCCTATCACACAGGTTACCAAAATCTTCCCAAGGGTAAGTTGGTGAACAAGTTAGTTATTGGTTCTTCATTAACTATACAAATAAAAAACACTCGTGTGTAGTGCCGGCATCAGTATTGGTCCCAACTTGTTTTCCTGTACTTTGTTCTGATTAATATGAATTTATTACCGCTTGAAAAATCCGAGAGGATTTTCATTTTGACTATCCTTGGATTTTGGGGAGTGAAAAGCTATTTATCTCACTCCCAGGAAATGACGAAACCATCCAATTGGCTGCAAAGTACAGTGCATCTATGAAACGGTTCACTGTATAGACTTCACAATCCTAACACAGTTTTTAGCAGTTCCTTTACGAACGACCAAAGTGTAGTGATTGCATTCTACTGCGAATCCCACAAAGTGATTCGTGTTCCGGTCGTCACACGTCACCGATTGAACCGGGTCTATCAAAACCCCGTTCAGTCGGAATGGACTGATTTATACATGGACAAACAAAAGTACTTCCTGAATGAGTTACCGAATAAGGATAAAAGTTTCGGTGCGGTCGGGTTTGACTGTTCGTCCCCCCCCCGTCACGTTATGTCCGTGACCGCTGATCGAGTGAGCTTTCGACGAGAATAACCCAGCGCTAATTGACCTCCGTCTGTCAGCCTGGTAAAGAAGGGAATCACATCAAAATGAATCGCTAAATCTATCACTATGCACAAGTATGAATATTGGAATGAATTAGTATGTGAGTGGCTTCAGTCTGGGCCCACAATAGCCTAGCAAATTCCATTGAGACAGTCATTGTCTCGAATAACACGGATCCGTTTGAACCGAGTGCAATTGCCTACGTAGTTCTGGTATTGAAAAGCACACTTACTAAGATAAAGTGAAAGAACCATCAATATTTCACCTGAATAGCGTGAGCAAATGTGAAATCTTTTACTAGATAACAGAAATTACCTCTTGGGTTGACTATTGCGTTCTATTCACAATGCCAATGATAACAACCTGTCAGCTGTAGCTTCTTCTTTAGTTGTTCGGTTCCGTCGTACGGGTTGTTAGTTTTATTGCATCATTCATTATCCTAGTCTCTTTTCGCAGTCTGATTACACCTATGCAATCCTCACAGTTCACCGAGCGAGACAGGTAATGATTAAGAATAATTCACACTTATTGGTAAATCTGTAAATAATGATGCGTCTGTATAGAGTGCCTTTCCGCACCAGAACTGTGCTCACAAAAGCGGCTGATTCAAGCCCTCCACTTACCCCATTTTCATAATAGCAAATCACAGTCAACTAATTACTTATATGATCTTTGTCACTGGTTGTTTTCGGCATTCTTATTACATAATGGAGCTCGCTGTAACAAGTTGGGAGCTCCAACAAGTTTTTTTTCTGATTGCACAAAGGCGGTGGTACAGTCAAATCACGATGTCCTACACGAGGAACATAGATGTCCGGAGTGACTCCTTTGTTGATAGTGATCCGCTAATGGTGTGGATAGGTTGAAATAATTTATTCAAATTAATCAGGGCTTTTTTTTCTCCTCGTCTCTAAGCGTACCAATCACATTTGCTTCTTTTCTCATCCCCAGCCCGCCCCGTCCAAGTGGCCAAATCACTTGGGCTAGTGTTCACGAACACAATCGGTCCGGGCGTCTATAGTCATTCCAACCCGCATAAAATCAATCACAGGAACAAACGAACTGATAAACAACATAGGCGGTCCGTAATCGGTATTGTTAGCACCATATAGTTGAGGCGAGGAGTCTATAGGCCTATTTCATCGGAATGGTACGTACTCATACACTCGGTAACTGGGGCTCTGTATGTCCACTTCCGCATAGTTTGACCTCTAAACTGAATGAGCACGTAGACGAACGTGTTGAAGACAGCGAAAAATTTTCGTTTCGTATGCGCCGGTTGTAAACTCTTCTGTATCAGCCAACTAAAACATCCCGTCAGCTCGCAAGGTGTTCTTCGCTATTTGAACCACAGTGTATTGGTATTCCAAATAAAATAAAATAGGAGATCAAATGAAAGGCTGACGCATCCGGATAATTGTCTTCCTTTTGCATTGATACAATGGGAAAATGGAAACCACTGCTTCCGAAATAGGCCAGGTGCCGATGATATATGATGAATTTCGTCGGGTACAGTGAAAACGAAAGCTTTTGCGCTTCCAGGCATTCCGGAACCTACTGGCTATACGTTGCAGTTGAGAAAAAAAACAACAAGACGAACGAATCAATCCAAGTCTTCTTCCATTGAATTAATCATTATTTATAATTTTCAGGGCTCTTTCGATGTTTGGGAAGACCCCACACTATATTCATGGTATGCGTTGACGCAGGCATGTCTGCATTGCTAATGGCAACGGCCGCATAGCTAAAGAATGAACGTACATTACTGACGCTGATTCTGACAGAAAGGAACAGCAACTCCCGGGAGTGTCATGCTCTGACACAAACAGCTAATTCTGGACACCAATCCGCGCATTATTCCTCTTCCTCAAAATAAAAGCACGCGCTAACCATGGTAAGAGCAATTATATCCGTTTTTTTTCAAACCCAACCGCTACAAGAAGTTTTACAATCCATATGAACATTTACCGTTCTCCTTACCGATAATACATTACTTCAGTTACGAATAGGAGATTCGGGTCAAGAATCAAGACCTCGGCCATCCCTTGGCCACACGGTCGATGTTTATCACACTGAGTGAATGAACACGGTAGTTTGGAGTGTGAGGTTCGCATTCACCGGTCAGAATTTCCATAGATATCCGGTACTGTGTCGTAGGATCGCTCAGGACGTTAGCCGTCAACGATGTGACACAAACCGAAATCCTAGGTTCGATTACAGTACAGAGTATGCCATACTGACGTTGGCAAACGTAGAGACGATTAGCACCCGACTCATGAAGTATGAGCTGTGCGCACAACGAAAACGGATCCAAGCTCTCAAACTCCCCTGGCCAAGGGAAGAGAAAATCACTTGTCCGTATGACCATGGCGTAACATGACGACTTTTGGTTACGTAATCGAACAAATATGGAGTTCTCTCGGTCTCATTATCAAACACATGACTCATTCACCTTTCTTTTTCACCCTACTGGAAGTGTTTCATGTAAATGAGATTGTAAAGGCTTCGAAAGGAATTCACCGAAAACATATGTTCACCTACATTGTGTTCTTAATCAGAAAATAAATCTTCGCATAGCTGCTGAATATCCATCCCTCGGGGTGCATAATTTCCTTGATTTGACTTGACTGACCATTATCAGGTCCCAGTGAGTGTGAAAATACTAATTGGTTATACTCGCATTGGCCCATTCGATTGTTTAAAGGTGCCATGCATTGTTGATGGCATTAGGCTTGGGTTCCACTCCTTGGGAGATTGTTAATTTCCCACCGGTTAGATGCATCAAAATGCGATAGAAATATCAGTGATCAGGGACAATTACCAACTCAAAGGTTCACATTACCAGTCCCAACCGGGGGAAACAGAAAGTACGCACTACTGATGAGTCCCCACTAAGGACAAAATAGCTGTCTATGGTCTCTTCAGTGATTCCACTGATTTCTATTACATTCAAAACCTAACATTCGAACCGCACTGCAAACACCTGTTCACCTCCAAACTGGTGCTCTCGTGATTCATATACTTACTTTTGGGTTTACGAATATGATGTACCTGTGATAAAGAGCGGTACTGGATTACAATTCGCAACAAACTTTCTCTGTCGACGCCTCTCTAATACCCTTCAATCCACGCTAATTCTGAACGGTCGTCTTTTTTAGGAAAATTTCGGCCGTATTGAACACATTGTGAGGACCGTTGGTTCAAACATCCAGTTGGTGGGACCTAATCAGGACGTCGTTTTCTCACTTCTAATTACGTTTGCTTTCTGATTGTTTTACTGGCCTTTCTAATAAACAACTAGAATAGTATCATAACTATCGTCAGTCTTCACGAGAAGTGATCAAAGTTGGCACGTCGAAAGTGCAATTTTTCTTTTGTGTTACTTTCCAACCAAATCCTGATGGCAAATGTTGAAAACATAAACGAGGAAACATTAAAAATACTGAACAGTTCTGTCAATAATGTCTATCACGTATCCATAACGTGAAGTATTGTCACAAGCCTTTCAGACACGGATACCACAAAGCTCTCAGACAGCCACGACTTCCGGAGAGCTGTCAAATCGGTTCAAAACCCACGAATTGCGAAGCATGAGACCTCGCGCGAATATAGTGAACACGGTGCTGCCACCGCGTTAAATAGATGTACTGAGTTGCTCAACATGGTCCAATCAAGCATTGCCACCAACACGTTAAAATGAGACATATATGTGTTACACTTCAGAAAAAAAATGCATTTATCTATGCTTCAATTCGGTGGTCATTCGTTGACAGTTGCTTCCTGTGATCTGTACGGTGCAGTTCAGTCCACGGAATGAATACCTCGTGTGAGCGTAAAAAGCCATCGTTACTCGAACCACACAAATTGAGAAACTGGTTTGCTGCCCGTCAAAGCACGCTCATCTTATGAGGTTAATTTTACCTCAGTAACTTTGTGTTTGTCGTGTTATCGAAGATCCTAGACTCTTCTGCTCGTTTGATTACGTAACAGTTTCAAACATGTCATTCATCGCCTTCTTAAGCCACAACGGGATGTGTTTGGCCACTTAGTGAGGTAACTGCCTGTGTCCTGCCAATGTGGATGGCCTAGCGTCCACTCCTGAATTGGTAAATGCAAGTGGATTTTGCTGAGGGGAGCGCGGCTCTTTCACCGATATCGTTGATATCTGGGTCGTAGTGATGACCATATCCGGATAAATTGCGTAATAAACGGGCTTGAAGGTAGAGTTCAACAGCTTGTTGGCTAATTCACTCACGTCATCTCCTTTGTATGCTAACTTAAAAAGCATTCATCCTGGAAACAATTATCGGTTTTTCTACCCTTGGTATTGCTCTTTAGCGTTTGGTGATGAATGTAACTGGATATCTGTTTGCTTGTCGTACTTCTTTTCAGAGGTCACTTTCATCGTGTAAAGAGTTCGCTTTGCATATTCTCCGCACTCGATGAAATGGTGTGTGAACAAAACCAAATTTAAATCGCACGGAGACGAAGCTCATGAAATACAAATATTTCCCAAACCACATGTTCTCTCAGAAGACATAAATTTTAATTATTTTATCTGGTCGACGAGTAATGTGTATATCTCAAAACTCAATGCGGTCGTCCCGTTGGTCGTGACGAGTTAGCTGGATTTTCGGGCGAATTACTTTGATACGCTGGAACAGATTTTCTCCGGCTAATAAAGAAGATGTTATCAATACAGGGACAGTATGGATTTAGTCTTGAAACATCCTCTTCAAGCGTCTCTTCTAAACCACTTTTCTTCCCACCCAAGTATTTCGGGTCATCTACAACACAACAAACACAAAATTATTGGAATTTGTTGACGCTCCAGACGTTCATACTTTTATCTTAGTTGAATCTGATTCCAAGGAAAATGAGCCAGTATCGGGCGTCGTTTGGTTTGGCGGATGTGTGCGGTCTTGCAATGCTACATGTAACAAAGTGCTATAGTAGATAACGTTACAGCGAATGTTTGCTATTTGCAGAAAACAGTTTCAGCATCGAAGACAAACTTAACGACTGCTAGATCGTATGAATACTAGTTATTGCGAACCTCATTTTTGGTAACTGAATATATAGCAGATTTTAAAGATAACTCAACATAGGAGAGGAGGGGGAAGAGAAAGAGTGAGTGGAGAAGTGAAGGTAAAACATGAGCACAGGTTGAGCTATATTCGATTCAGGTGATAAAGGACAACTGAGGCGAGTAAAATCAACCGCTGTAATTCCTTTTAAGTGTCCAAACCACACTGGGTCTCTCATGGTTATACGTTCACAATCGGAAGACTCAATTCTGTTTCACTTACCCTCACTAAACCATCATGCACTCATCATCAAGCACAATGTTGATCCCAATTGCATCATCACAGTCTAAGAGGATCAATTATTATTACTGATATCATCGAGTGCCCCCGTATTTGATCATTCTTGACATCTGTCACATGATAATGCATCAAGAACAAATTTGTATTGTTAACCTGTTCTTTATAATAACAATATCCTTCTTGTTTCTACTTGTGGAGAAGTGGTGTGTAATTCCTCAAACCGCGTAATGATCATATACCTCAGTTTTCTTTTATCTGCGAAAACTGCCTTTACTATTTACAAGGGTACATATTTTCACAACTTTTTTTATCGAACTGGTCTGATGATCAGTATGAACTACATCTCTACTTGTATTGTGTCTGTTGGTCAACAATATGATAACTAGATTTTTAATCATAACACTCAGGTGTCTGAGAACAACTACAGTAAAAGTATTTCGTTCCAACAGTTAAAAATATTTTCTAAACAAATACAAACAAGCTTTTACGTCTTCTGGACTGATCGCAGCATGCAAGCACTAGTCAATACGACTCACCGGATCGCATTCGTCTGGTAATTTCCAACAGGTCAGCCCGATTCCCATCACGTGACTCTTCCGCGAGACGGGCTTGCAGTTGAAGTTCATTTGTTTCCTTCACCAGCTGATCCCGTTGACCTTCGAGTTCGTGAACACGCACACGCAATTCCCTCACTTCTTTCTCGTGCTGTGAACTGCATAGAAGAAAACAAAAACATCATACTGTTTCAATCGCATCAGGGGAAGTGAATCCCAGAGTAGAAGTATGATCTAAGTACACTCGAAGATCTTTTAATCAGCGTAGCTTCTGCAATGATGCACTAAAGATTGACTGCCCCCGTTTAAAACTAAGCTCAGATAAAAATTTGAACCACTAAACTTCAATTACTTTGATTTTTAGATGAAACTTGAGACGAACGATTATTTATCAAGGTTTGAACTTCAAGAGGGAGGGGGTGGGGACGGAGGGAGATACGTCGATCGACTGTGTAAA
>UZAN01053304.1:4332-16680 GCA_900618425.1 Echinostoma caproni
ATCAGTCTACGTGCAATTGTGTTCGCAATATTGCATCCAACGAGGAGTTTTCCAAAGAGAATATCTGAATGTAGTCCGGTCACTCTCGGAAAAGGAACAGTAAGAAGCATAAACAGCTCAGTCTTGCAACATCAGGGCACACAGTACTAACCCAGAAACAGCATTCCCGAGTTTCTTCACAGCACTGAAGAACTACACCGAAGGATTATGTAAGAAGATCCTGACAACTGCAGTAACCATGATAATTAGAACTAAGAAACGGGAGGTGTGCAAGCAGCGTAATCCAATTCAACCGCCGCCGTTGCCCTGGTCACAATGTAACGAGAAGCCGAGTCGGCTGGCAAAAAGTTTATGGATCCAATTCAAAAACAACCGGTGTATGCGTTCGATTATATACAATCAATTCTCAACCGCGCGGCAGGATGATTCATGCCTCATTTTGTTGGTCCNCCGCACTTGGCACGTAAGTTTCCTCTTCTTCCGCGTGCCGTTCCGACTAGTTTGACCCGATCGCAGCGCGAGATACATTGATCGACAGCTCCGATGTTGTGGTATTCGGTGGATATCTTTCTGGCTAGATGCGGATTGTCCGTTGGGCTGTAATTGTCGATTCGTTCGTTTCGAGTGGTGGTCGACACTGTCTCGCGAAGTACTTCCAGCCGCTACGTCTGCGCATCTGGTTGGATCGGCCCTATTCTTGATTCGTTTGCTAGCCGGGACTCTCTTTGTACCACCTTCTATCACAATAAGAGTGCTGGTAAGATGTTCCTATTATAATTTGATCAGAGTTAGCAGATATTCAATTGTCTATCCCTTTGATGCGATCGGGACAAATTGAACTGACTGACTATCTTTGAAGACGAAACCTGAACAAACATAATTCGGATCAGCCCTGGCATGAGCTGTTTGACTAAATATTAACACAAAAGCCTTCCATGCGACGGGTTTGGACTTAAAATTCCGGACGGGACGGTGGATATACACTACTGATGAGCCCTAATAAGAGCGGAACTTGAGTTCAGTGCTTTGCTGTGTAAGGTTCACTGGAAGAGCGGATGAATATGCGTGCGAGTGAAGTCTGAAGAATCGTCAGTTTTAATCAATGAATATTTTCATGTGTCACCTTTTCCATTCTCCCTCCTTCCGTCACTTACTGTTTTTTTTCACACTCACATTTTTTATTCAATCTTGATCAGCAGCTTTCATATGGTGTCCAATTCGCAGATTTACTCTGCTTTTTCCCTAAAGTCTGTTTTCAACCGAAGATTTTGCGCACCCACGTTCGTTCAGTAACAGCTGAGCCCGTGTATTACTCTACTGATTAACTCATCTGTACATGTAAATGCTTGAATTGAAATGGCAAAAGGAACGTGTTCGCATTTTCGCTTTATACTTGTGCATTTATGGAAATAATTTACGATTTCCCAGTTTGCATGATCAAGTAATTTTATCCTTGATTTTTCCAAGCAAACCATTCCAAGAAGGATTGTCAATGAGTACCTGAAAGTCGTGCTTATTGAAACCCAATGCACTGGCGTTCCACTCTTCTTCCATGTCCTTTTGCATATCGACAAATGTCTTTTTTGCTTTGTGAATAAATTGATTCTGTCCCGTTTGTTCATTTTCAGGCCTGAACCCGTAGAATGAGAGAAAGAGCTTAATTAATGCAAAATGCGAAAACAATTTTCAAGAATGAAAAGCGATGGTTAACTATAAGAACCCCGAAAACACGAACCAAACACGGTTCCCACAGATCTTTCAAAATTGCTTCTTTTACTGAAGCATATTTGTCGAGCTGGACATTTCATGTGTGACTCTGTTCTTATCCGGGAGCATTTTTTATACATACCTTATTCAGCATTACGCCGTTACCCCATAGTTTTCATATCTTACCCATGTCATGCAAGCATCGATTATTAGCTTATGATCAACAGCTGTGACGTAAAAAGCTGTTAAGTATTACTTTCGAGTCTTTTTAAACTCTATTGGCCCTGTTTAGCTAAGCAGCTTATCGGAGTTGTTTGTTCATCATCAACTATTAGTGATCACTTCCTACGTTATCGTCTAAGATTTTTCTTTGGTTATTGTCCGATTTGGAATCACAGTGGCTGCCTCATTTTGACAGTTTAGTGAGAGTTGGTAATATACAGTTAGTCACCTTCTATGTCGCGTCCATCGGGGAATCAACTAAGTGAAAAGATTCCAGAAACTGTGATATAGCATGTTTGTTAGAAGTTTATGCTTTTAATTAGTATAAAAATTGATAGGGTATTCATGACAAAAGCATACAAGATCAATGAAACTACTTTACTTCTCTTACTTCTTCCCATTATTGTCAACTACTGTTCACTTTTAGAAAGAATTTCGATATACAGAATCACGTAAAGTTTATGTATCGAATAAATTAAGAAGTTCTAAGATTCTCTCGGCTTAACATTAGAACAAGTCAATGGTCATTGGGTCCTTCTAAAGTTTTAAGTCTCTATTTGTTCACAACTACTTATCGTTCCTTTGAGAAAGTTTTCCAATCTAATTAACCGAATTTCAATTGTAAATATTGTGTCAGCTAATTGCAATGAACGGGTGATCACAGAACTAAGTACAGGGCATCTCCCATGATCTACAACGGTTTTAGCTACAGTGATAGTTTCGCGATAAAAAGTGACGGTTTTGCGAATCAGAGTGATAGTTTCTCAAATAAAACTTGTAATGCTATGGATCAAAACAACCTGATTTAAGCCTTAATTCATTGAAACACTGGATCCCCATTATTCATCAAGACTAAAAGAAGACATATATCGCGACATGTTAACATTTCGTTTAATCTTCTCAACAGCTGACGCTAAACTAAAAAGTACACATACCGTCACTCTCCTGCTATGATGCACTCCTCAGGGATTCGAAAAAGTGAGTAAATTCCAGAAACTGTGACAGTGTATGTTAGTGAGTAGTGTATCTTTTGAGGAAGTATAAAAGCTCGAATGAAAAAATGTACGACCAAATGAACAGGACCAATGAAAACTGCATTACTTCTTTGATTTGTTCCCATCCTTCATTACTAGCTGCTGTTTAGTTATAGCGGAATTAAAATAGACAACTTCAACTAGTCTTTGTGTTTCAATGGAAGTTTAATCTTTTGTTAAGCCCTCATCTTGACATTGAATCAAGACACTCGGAATGTATAGCCTTTTCATTTACCTAGCGTTTTTTTTGAAATTTTTCTAACCGAGTTTCGACCGAGTTTCACTTCTAAATATTTTCCCATTCAGATACAATTTACAAGTGATCCCAGAATTGAGAATAGAGTACATGTGACACATCATAACCTAAAACGCTTTTGGGTATATTGACGTCCCAAAATTTAGCACAGTTGACGATTCGGACTGGATCCTACGTTGAGGTGATGCGTAATTCGCTAGCAAAGCCGTATTCAAGAAAAATCACCTGATCGAAAACAGGCGAAAGATCGGTTACAGGGCAGGCCTAGTACATTGACTTATGTTAACCACTCCAAGCTCCTGTTATTCGCTGTGCATTCCTTCTATGCTTCTCTGGTGAAAATGTCTGTAAACACCCATTCGTTCGTCCATCCGTTTTTGTTGTTGGCGGTGTTTTACTGAAACTGGTTGATATATTCATCATGGCCAGCATTGGTCGGAAATGATGACGCCGTTTTAGCCTTAACGGATTGAGCGCAGCACGTGACTTACTCAGCAGAAGTGTAACACTAAAACGGTAAGGGGCCCATTAGACCCAGGTTAAGATGACCTTGGCTCATTGACCACAAAAAGCTGGATAAAAACATTTCTGTCTCCACAGTACTATAAAAGAAACCGGTGCAGAGTTAAAAATTATTAGAAGCAAAATAGTAAATCGTGCTTGTCTTAACTTGAATCTTTTGGACGAGCGTTTTCTTCTTCAGAAAGATTCACAACAATAGATACGTAATGCGTAAAATCTTTGATCTACTCGCATTTTTCCTCTGGTGCCGACATTACCGACTGATTTAATGTACGTTTGAACCCAGCTTTTATAAAAGCGTTGATCAGTATAAGCGAATAAACAGTTATCCAAACTTGCATCGTTTGATACATGGCCATATCCATCTCATCTTATACCAAAAGCCAAACGGATTTTATAAATATTTCCGGGACCAACATTTGAAAGACCAAATTTACCTCGGTCAATTGGTTGTAAAGAAGAAACGGTTTGGAGACTTATTTTACGTTCGTGAATGCCGCAGCTTTGTTGTTGTTAGGTGCGACTTTTATGAATAGTAATATACATGGCCCTTGGAAAAGCATCGTGCAGTTGATATCCGACGGCTGTGTGTATCGCCAAACTATCACCGAACCCGGTCTCACAATACGTACCCCGACTATCCCAATTAAAAGACAGTTGCAAACAGTGCAAGCGTAGATTAAGTAGGGAAGAAACGTGCGGTATTTATGGGTTGATCACCCTTTACTAACATTTGTCCGAAATGGGGGTTACGTGAGCGGCCATGGAGGAAATGCACAATACAATACCGTGTCCATTACTCTGACGCCCACGCATCCAGTACTATCAAGAGAACGCCGACAAATTCACACGATGATGACTGGCCCCAATCCATTTCGGATTCATACTGAAAGCATTATCCAGGGCAGGTCGGGCTTTCTCTGACAACACTATTGATAATTGTTCTCCAGGAATGCTCGAACAAAACAATCTTGTGACTCTTTCCTCTGGTTTCTTGACTCCAAATCTGTTTGTCCTTTGAAACTTGGTGTTATTTCTAGAATCAGTTTGTAAGTTATAGCTGTTTTACCAGTATTGAAAATATCAAAATGGACATATCCATAAGTCAACTGCTGTAATCCCGCTCGACTTTCATTCACCACATCGTCGTAAAAAATGAATAGCTTTACCTTGTGGGACTGAATATCACATCGCTTTGAATAAGAGCGGCACTAACGTTAGGAAGACTTGAAGTTTTCTGGATGCTATTTTGGGCTAGTTCAATCTCCATGGGGGAAGATATTCTCCACCATTGGGATAAATTGTGTCAAGGTTGAATCATTAAATTCCTTGAACTTATCGTTAGTTTTTAAGGGGCATCTTTTCTGAGATGTTCCAGCGCTGACAAGTTCTCCGATAATTGTTTGAGTATAAAATTAGAAGCAGTTTTCCTTGAAGTACGAAGTGTTTTTGCCACAACTCTGAGTTGCGCCTGGTGCATTCAACACTTTTAATACCTGCTTCTCTCTGATAGACAGCCGCTTGCACACTTTCACGTTGTGAACTGTTGGAATCCATGTGCCTTCCTCACAAGGGTTATTCAATGAGTGAACAGTTTCATGCGTGCGTTACACTAGGTGAAAATTCATTGGCTGAATGGTAAATCGTATGTTCGTTGGTCGCTACAGTTGGTTTGGGTTCGTTGCTAAGTGGTAACACATTAGAAAATGCGACTTTCTTGGGTGGGACAAGGCACGAGAAAGACTGTATAGGGCAGTAGGTTGATAAGTCCTAGTGACCGGATATGTGCAAATAGAAAAGGGCTAATAAAATGAAAAACAAGAGGTCAAATCCATTGCAAGTGAGCTGTTAGCACCAACAACCTTTTAGTGCAAGAAAAGGGGATAATGTAAGTTGATTGCCAACACGTCACCAATTACCGACAGTTATGATCTGTGGTTACGTAAAAAGGGGTTGAAAGAGGTAGTGGGATCAATTGCAGATACTGACCAAACTCGTGTAACACTATTCAGATATATTCCTTCCAAAGCATAGTGTTACGAGCCTCATTCACAGGATTGAATATTATATTGCCCCACTTCAGACGCAACGTAGCCGTAAGTATGTCCACTTATATCTTAGCTTCTATTAATCAAATGCGATTGTACTTTACGATTGCTCGATTTCGACGACGGTTGCCCGTGCATAAGTTGTAAAATAACAAAGCCCCTGACGTATATATCATGAGAATTAATTTATAAAAATGATTCATACGCATGATTCAAGTATACTATATGTTTGGTTGCCATCAGGTGCTCACTAACCCAACTTACATTATCGATATATCCTTGTTTGTTTTATGTCAGCGGCGGTAGTGGTGAAGTAGTCAAAGTCATTAAAATAATTACCCGGAAGTCCCGGGTTCGAACCGCTACACCGCTTCCCATCTTCCCCATTTCTGTATTATCACAGACAGCCTTTGTACGGCCACGGCCCCCTTCCTCAAAGTAGATTGTACATTTGCTTATTCCATAAATAAAAAAGGAAGTAAAGACATTTTTAACATCTCGCGACATGTGACTTACATTCAATATCCTTCTATGTCGCACCCCTCGGGAATTCCAAAAGTGGGTAAATTTCAAGAACTGCGAAATGGCAGGGTATACAGTAGTAGATGGTAATAAGTAGTATAAAATTCGGTTTACAGTTTTTTGACAAAATAACCTGGCTCGATAAAAGGTAGGTTAATGCCGTTAGTTGTTCCCGATGTGTATAACCATAAACAGTTTATTTATGACGGAATTTAGATCTACCGTCCTGCGTATCCTTTATCTATTAAAGAAATTTAAATCTTTTATGACGCCCTCAGCTTAATATTGGTACGATGCATGCGGTATTGAGCCCTTTTTCAGTTCTACGTGTCTAGCTATCCCGAAACTACCTAACTTTCTTCAGGGGAACATTTTCTGACTCCAATATGACATATGAATTCCAGATATTCCTCCATTCCGTTCCGATGTTAGGCTAAACACAGAATTGATTACATGACATCCACCATAAAATACAACTGTATTGGCTGGGACAATCAATGAGAATTCTTGTGACTTATTCCGAAGATTCAAATCGATTCGGATACATTATTTACATGAAATCGCATTAAAAATAACTTCTCTCAGGTTTCAGATCGCAAGCAAGTCAGTTTATCGCCCATTTTGTTAAAACTGGCGCTAAAGCTTTCACTGCATGTGAAGGCAACGAGGACACAGAATGTAAAATATGGCTTCGAACAGCTCGTCAGTTTAACGGCAAACGAAAAAATATAACTAGATCAAATATTAGAAGATAAACAAATTCTAACCTAATATCTTGTAATGATTTACCCCGCATACAGGGCCTTACAACTGTTTCCTAGTGGTCTGATTTCATCCGCTTTGACATAATCGAGAAAAGTCAAAATCGAGACCTCACAAATAGAACCAGCGCGTACTGCCCACTAACTTGATATTTTGCCTCAGAGTCGTCCCTGTTGTCTTGTGTTTGCTTTAACCGAAGCAAATCTTGGTATTCGACCATTCAAAGTTGATTAAATAACCCGAAATTATGGCCAAACTATGGCAGATTGCGAGAGATTGTACATTCCTAGGTTCTGCGCGTATGGCACAAGGGAATAATTTTTTGTATAACATTTGTTTGGTTATGTACTCAGCCACTGGGGTATACAGTTGCCTCTCTGCTCTGCCCGAATTAGTTCTGCTACGTCCGTTAAAGATACAATTTCATAATCCAATAAACATTTCTCCGTTGTTTTAGAAAAATATTGCGTGAAACGCGCTCATGAGTTCATAAATAGCCCACTTATATCGAACAAAAAACGCGCGAAATTCCTTTCCATCCTTTATTCATTTAATCGGCGAGAATGAAGTTAGATGCTTTAACATTATTTGAGGGCAACATCATTTGTCACAGAGTGGAAACTAACTTACAACCAATCTCACGCTATATCGCATCCATGAGAAGGCGCATTTTCCAATATGCTACCACTTTTAGCAAATCTAGCCAACCGTATAAGTATTAACGTTGGTCCTACCTATACACTGTAGCCCCTCAGCACGTGGCACTTCCCAATACTTACTCACTTGGTCATTGACCAATTTAAGGACTCACTATTGATCAAGTAGCATGCAGTGTTGCGTCCGACCGCTGACGCTTCACCTAGTTTGACCCGCTCACAGCGTTGTTCTCTGATAGGATAACCCTTATGCGGAGGGCACACAGATTCCATCAGTCCAAAACGGTATTATTTGACGCGACAACGTGCAAGTGCCTATTTATCAGACAAAGACACAGTGTCGCGGGAAATCTACTAACGCCTGTGCATATCAGGAAACCTACCACCCGAAAACCAATGAAATGTTCAAGGCAGGTAACTTGACAACATTCGCCTGAATTGTTACTATGAGAGAAAAGCACGGTGAGCTCCCCACGGTGCAGGGTATCGTTTGTAAGCCTACGATTGAACTAGCTCCAACTGTGCACCCGACTGTCTTCAAGGCTTCAGAAGTTGGGTTCCGGTCTTGGTGAGACAACAGTTATATTCTGTACTACAAAGTAAAAGATAAGCATTTACTGCTGTGTACTATTCACTGATTGGATAATCCTTGGGAGGAAGTCACACCTATGTAAGTGATCGGAGACATTGTCATTTGACGTCAAAATATGCAAGCGTCTATCGATCAGAGAGAAGCAGAATGTGTAGGAACTGCTGAAACAGCCAGGTGCAACTCAGAGCTCCGTAGAGAAATCACTTGGAATTTCATGAAAAGCTGTCTACAATGTTGTATCCCATCGCAAGACTATCGGGGAATTTTTGAACGCTGGAACCTCTGGGGAAAGGTGCCACCTGAAAACGAACGAAACGTTCAAAGCAGTGAATGGAGAGCATCGTGTGTACCAAAGCAATTCAGCTAACACAAGAATTGCATTAAAATGACTTCAGGCCTTCCAAAAGTTGGTGTCGCGCTTGGTCAAACAAATATGGTATTCAATCGTACAAAGAAAGGAACATGCAACTCATGTACATTACTGTATAGGCGATTGGGGAAATTTTAGCGGTATCAAGTGATGCAGTGGATGAGTTTCGAGCGGGGTTACCACAGTTGATAAATGGAGATGCTGACTGATATTTTTAATGTAGATGAAACAGCTTTGTATTACAGGCAGCTCCCAGAAAGAAGGCTAAGTCTGAGAGGAAAGACAGTTTCTGGAACCAAGAACTCCAAAGAGGGGGTCATATTACTACATTTTGGGATCATGACTGGAGAAAAGTTTCAAACTCCACGATGCCTCAGAGGTATAGAAAAATAATCCTTCCATGCGGTTATAATTCTTCAAAGAATGCATGGATGACTTCTACGTTGTTTCACAGTTGGCTGTCTGATGTCAACCGCAAAATGGTTTCTCAAAGGCGCTCTTTTTTACTATTTATGGACAACGCCCCTGGACATAACCAAGCCGCAGTATTCTCTGACGTAAATTAGTACATCTGCCTCCGAACTGTTCTTCAAGGCGTGATTTGGTCTTTCAAATGTTCGTTTCAGAAACATTTAGTCGAATATGTTCTGTCTTATCATGAACTTATCACGAAAGCTGAGGTGGACATTCTCATGGCCATGCATCTGGTCAAGAAAGCTTGGGTGTCTGTGCCCCCACACGTACTGATCAGCGCTTTCATGAAAGCTGGTTTTAAATCCACATTGATTCAGCCAATGTTGCAGTCATCAGAAGATATCGGCGACTTGATCGGGGTGGCATCTTTCCTCAGATGTTCCAGTGTTCAAAAATTCCCCGATAGTCTTGCGATGGGATACAACATTGTAGACAGCTTTTCATGAAATTCCAAGTGATTTCTCTACGGAGCTCTGAGTTGCACCTGGCTGTTTCAGCAGTTCCTACACATTCTGCTTCTCTCTGATCGATAGACGCTTGCATATTTTGACGTCAAATGACAATGTCTCCGATCACTTACATAGGTGTGACTTCCTCCCAAGGATTATCCAATCAGTGAACAGTGGCATGAACGCACCACACTAGGTGCAACGCCATTGGTTGAATGCGAAATTTCAGGGTGGATGATCGATGGTCGTCCCGAACATCGACCAATGACCAAGTGAGTATATATCAGGAACTGCGATATATTGAGGGGTGCGACATCGCATGGTCAGAAACTACGTTTGGTATGGGTTTTCGAAAAAAAAATGGGAAGATATTAGAAAATGCGACTTCTCAGGGGTGCGGCCGGCATAGTAGGAGATTGACTGTATTTCGTTGTCAAAACCACACGTAATCGAAAACAACTGAAGTGACTGTTAATGCGTATACGTAGCGCATAAGATTTCTTCCGTATTCCTTGTCCCGTTGTTCATTGTGAAATCTTTTTATGTTTCCTGCTGAAAAATGTGCATCAAAATGCCTGCCTTTTCCCGCGTTCCTTTTTCTTGTTACTCGTCTATACTGAAATCGATGGATACATTTGATATAGCTTTGGTCGACATCAGGGCCACTGTTATTACTCATGACCCTAGTGACTAGACCAGCTCACCACGTGATGCTTTGGCGTGTTGCAAGAAATCGAGATGTACCACAACCCGGGGTACATTAGACACAGGCTTAGGTCGCAATTGTTACGATGACCTTTGGACAGTGACTCGTCAAACGTCGTCAGTGTTCTAGACGAGATAATGTCATGCCAACCACAAGCGCGTCAATTCGATGCCGGTTATCGACCGATTTGAGATCGAACATAATCCATAACCGACTTATCAGCTCGGTCAATCGCGATTATCGTTCACCCATTTGTACTGTTACATTAGTGCGACAGCCTCTATCGATCAATGGCATTTAGGTAGGTAGGTAGGTAGGCATTTAGCTCCCATTAGCGAAACTAATATTAAAGCTGAAAACATGGTCGTGACGTTGGTGATCACGGTAACTGAACTGATCACAAATATAGATGAAATCATTCAAGAGTCCACACAGTATTGCAGAAATAATGTGCATATTGTTCAAAATTTTGTTTGGCAGATTGAAGTCTTATGTGGAGATTGTGAAAAGCTTAGTAGTCAGGCTAAGTTGGATGGGTGATTCAAAAGTGAAAAGATCAGTGCCATTGCTGTGGCCTCGTGCACTGTACAAAAGCGTAGACGGCGTCCACGCGTGGGTTCGAATTCCACTGAGGCTACTGAACTTATCACAATCTTAACATAGTGTATAGTACCCAAATTCATTTATAGCAAAATCACAAATCGTCGTTTTTCGGAGCTTGGCTGTCCGTGGAAATCAACAAAGGCTTCGTTCAGATCAATTGTACACTCCAATAAACTACCAGGAATTCGACATGGTTGCGTTAATCCGATGGCTGCACCATTCGCTGGTTCAGTGAGGATTGGAACCTAGTGTGGCGATCTCAGCCTGCGAGATGACGCATACCCTGGAGCGATACGTTACAGTTTCAGGAAAACTGTGAGCAATCAAGCTTCATGGGTAACGCTAGCAAAGCGCGTGCGTGCCACAGCTTCTGGACTGCATATCAGAGGTTGATTGTACCAGCCAATCAGAAACCGTGCGGCTCAGACAGAAGTTGAACAACGGCAGAAATAGTAGAACGCGATTGGCAGAGACCCGAATGACCAATGAGCTTGTTTTGCACATATTATTTAATCCTCCTTATTTCCTTCAATAAATGAACTATTACTACTTTGGCCATTTCCTCGCGTCTCGGTTACGTGAGATAGTGCGTGGGCCAGTGTGATCCAGTGCTTGCGTGACGTCCGCGATTGCTAATCAGTGATTCGTATTCCGTGTTTCGTATTCCGCGTTCACTGCGTATTACTACTACTATTACTACAATTACTACACCTAGATTTTACGAAAGCGTTGATCACTACGTAAGGATGCACAGACATCCCAACGCTTTTAATCGAACGCATGATCAGGAGAGTTTCCATATAGTCTTCTATACCTGATTGCCCATTTTTATACCAAAGACGAAACGTGTTATGATAAATATTTCCAGAACGAATATTCGAAAGACCAAATAATATTTTAGTCCATTGGTTTTAGCAGCGAAAAGGCTGTCATGCGACCTTTACATTTGAAAATTATGCGATGTCGCTTTGATAAGGGTAGTTTTCTACAATTAGTAAAATAAACTGTCCTTACGAATCAATATTGAGAACAGACAGTCAAATTTGGAAAAATGCGGAAGTTGTGCGTGCAACTTCGGAAGAAGTATCGTTGCAGGGCAGCATTTGGAGACATCGTGGAGTTTGAAATCGTTCAATAACTAGCAGCGAAAAGGTTTCACCAGTTATGCTCCCAAAAGGCAGTGACGTGGCTCTTGCGTTCAATTTAGCGGCTCCAGAAGTTGTTTGTCTTATAGGAATTAATGTTCTTCCTCGGAGCCGCTGTTTCATTTGACTTGAAAATACCACAGTTGGCAAACACATGGATGAACTGCAGTAGTCCTGATCGAAACTCGTCCACTGTCAAACCTTCCAGAAAACCAAAAAAAGTACACAGCAGTAAATGCTTATCTTTTACTTTGTAGTACAGAATATAACTGTTGTCTCA